>CM035351.1:8334742-8366499 GCA_020137815.1 Hormiphora californensis
CCGGTGCCATATTAGATAGGGACTATATAGCAGCTAATGATCAGTACCTAAAGACTGCAATTGGGAATGCTGCTTGGCCCATTGGAGTTACAATGGTGGGAATTCACGCCCGAACAGGCCGGGAGAAGTTATTCGCACATAATGTGGCACACGTGCTAAACGATGAGGTACAGAGGAAGTATTTACAGGCCGTCAAGAGACTAATGACCTTTGCTCAGCGGTTTTACACCACTGACCCCTCTAAATGTGTCGAATACAATGCGTAGTGTGGTATATTGGGTGTATGTTGATTGTTGTATACAATTTGGAGGGAAGAGAGGTTGTTGTATGAAATGTCACATGACAAGGACGACTTTATGTAACGCGCGATAACCTCCCCACTACCAAAGTGGACTTGTTTTGGCGCGCTTTCGCTCTCCTAGGTAAAGTTAGAAAGACCGGATCAGCGCAACTTCACTGTCGCGATGATACACATTTCATGACGACTTCCTCCTTCTACAGTCTACATCGACTGCTAACACTGCAGTTTCATGACACTGCTGATATACTAAAGTCTCTCCCGTCACTGGTTCAGATAGCAACCTATCATATTTTGCAAGATGCTACTGTTTTTTAGATAGTCGGTTGTATTTTCAATAACTAAATTGACAAAAGACTTGAGAAGTGTAACTTTTATAGTTTGGTTTTACTACATTATTCACTTGTGAGAAAACACCTTTTTAAGTTTGAAGGTCTATACCCCCTCCCAAATTTCATATCCCTCTCTCCAGTGCACTGCAAAAGGTTTTCTCTCCCCCCCCCCCCCCCCCCCCTTTCCCCCCTTTTTTCCAAATTTACCTCCCTTTTCCAAACCCGGAGAGAAATGGAACGAAGACTTTTTCCATTGCAACGTACTTTTCCAATTATGTTGTCAGTCGACTGTCACGAGGTTCAGTATAGCTGCGATATTAGTCACATGTTTCAATATAATTCCCACCAATAGCAATATGGGGCGGATTATTTCTCGATTTTCCATCCCCTTTCCCACTCCTTTTTTGCTCACATCCCTCTGCACCATCAGTCTCAGTTTTCCCCGGACCTCGAGGGCCCCAAGGGCAGTACAAGATCCAAGGAGTTATGCCGGTGTAGGGTGGAGAGAGTGGCCCAGGTGTCGCCCACAGTAAAACTCCTTCAGCTCAGCACGGAGAGCTCCCATTTCAACTTTAAACCCGGCCAATGGGTGGACTTCTTCATCCCAAACACAACTCTAGTTGGAGGGTACTCCATGTGCTCCGCTCCTGATCCACACTACTTCGAGCTGGCGGTGAAGTTCTCTCTCCATCCTCCAACCCATTGGATTCACAGTTCCTGCAAGGTGGGGGACCGACCCTTGGTGAGGGTGGGAGGGGACAAGTGGTTGGATCCCAAGACTACCTCTGCAAAGGTGGTGATTCTCTTAGCTGGAGGTAGGGGTGTTAACCCGCTCCTATCAATTCTGCGGGCCGGGGCAGGTACCAACACTGTTTTCCACCTTCTCTACTCAGTGAAAACCCTGGAAGAGCTGGTGTTCTGGGCGGAAATTGAAGAACTCCGTTCAGTCCACCGGAACATTATAGCCGAGTACCACATGACAGAAAAGTTCCCTGACTACCTTGGACCCAAACTGACGGAGAGTTTCAGAGAGGGCCGGATCACCCCTGACCAGATTAATTGTTTGCTGCTTGAGTACCAGAAAACGGTGGACGTCTCGGATATGAGGTTGTTTGTATGTGGGCCTCCCAAGATGATTGAATTATTTGATAGGAACGTCAACATAAAGTGTGATTTTGAGAAATGGTGGTGAGAGAATTGTTTACAAAAATGGACGAAAATTGAGAGAAATATTTCCTTGAATTCGATCTGATTTAACCTTGAAGTAAGGTGATGCTAGGTTTTTGACTGAACTGAACTTCTTGAAAGACAAAAATGACCCTCTGTTTGTAATATTTTTTAATGGTGCGTTTTAACTTATAGGTCTATTCTGAGAAAGAGAGAGAGAGAGAGAGAGATAGAGAGAGAGAGAGAGAGAGAGTGAGAGAGAGAGTGAGAGAGATGGAGAGAGAGAGAGAGAGAGATAGAGTGAAGATAAAGAGAGAATCATTGTATAGGTGTTGTTGTTGTTGATTGAGATTCTCACCTCTTTAGCTGTTTTGGGGAAAATTTAAAAACCACCCTAGTAATCGGGGTTAATTGGGACTTTTCAAAAAAAATGATCTGATAGTACCTGGATTTTTTTAATAAAAACCCCCCCTCCCTGCCCCCGTGTGAATTCAACTGAATACCCCTAAAAATACCTCTTCTATTTTTAGAACATGGGGTGAAATACAAAATTGTTTTGTTCTAGTGGGGGGTGAATAAATTTTGGAAAAGCCAAACCTCAGCAATTCATTCTTTGCAGGTAAACCTCCCCTCGATGCCAACCCCCCCCCCCCCCCCCCCGGCACCCCTCGATATATCTCGTGCATGTGATTCCTGCATGCCCTAATTTCAGTTTTTCTAAATTGAGTACCCCGTATATTTTTCCCCCAAAATAGTAAAACCCCCCCGGGGGGATTGGGGCCCCTGCCAGCCCACTCCCCCCCGCGGGCGGGAAAACAGAAAAATGCGTGCGTCAAAATTTTCACAGTGTGCGCATCTAGGGTAAAATGGGAAAAGGGGTTACAACCCCATTTTTTTGGGAAAAAAAGGAATTAGGGGCGGGGCTTGAAAAAGGAGTTTTTAATTTTAAAGGGAGTTTTTTGGGGAATTTTTGGGTAAAATGGCTAAAGAATGTGATCAGCATCAAAATATATTTTCTAAAGGGTAGTGTTAAAGAATTGGGTTTGCGCTTTAAAAATAACAAGAAATATTTAACCCCCCCTTTCGGGAATTTTGGGGGGAAAAAAGGGGGGGGAAAAAAGGGGGGAAGGAATAAAAGGGGGAAAAAAAAAGGGGGGAAAGGAAAAAAAAGGAAAAAGGGAAAAGGGGGGGAAAAAAAAAGGGGGGGAAATTTGGGGTGAAGGTAAAGGGGGAAAAAAGGGGAAGGGGGGGAAGGGAAAAAAAGGGGGGAAAAGGGAAAAAAGGGGGAAGGTAAATAAATTTTTTTGGGGGGGGGTAAATTTTTCCCCAAAATTTTTAAAAAAGGGGTGGGTGGGGTTGGGGGGGGGGTTTTTGGGGGGGGTTTTTTTTTTTTTTTATTGGGGGGGGAAAAAAAAAAACGGGGGAATAAAGGGGGGGAAAGAAAGGGGAAAAGGGGGAAAGGGGGGGGGGAAAAGGGGGGGGATGGGAGAGAAAGGGGGGAAAACCTGGGGAGAAAAAAAAGGGGGGGGGAAAAAAAGAAAACCAAATTTTTCCCCCTTTTTTTTCCCTTTTAAACCCCCCCCCCCCCCCCCCCAAAATTAACCCCCCTTCCCCCCCCCCCCCCTCCCTTTCATTTTTTTTCCCCCCCTTTTCCCCCTTTTTAAACCCCCCTCCCCTTTAATTTTCCCCGGGGGGAAAAAACGGGGGAAAAGGGCAAAGGGAAAGAAGGGAGGTTTGTCTTTAAAAACCCCAATTTAAAACACGTGTGGAGGCAGCCACGGGGTTAAAGATACATTGGGCGTACCTTTGGCAAACTCTTTTGTAATTTGTGCAGTAAGTCATTGTATGGAGAGACTGGGATTTTACCCTGTCAGGCGTCAACTGGATCCTCACTGCGCTGGCAAGAGCAAAGGTTCCATTTCCCCCTCCCCCCCAAAAGCGCGCCAGAAAAGCAGTTATACGTTTTATGGGGTTTTGCCTGAAATGAAAAACCTAGAGGGAGATGAGAGAGAGAGAGGCACTCAGGGGTTCAGAGAGAGGCCACGTTAGGGGTCAGAGAGAGGAACGTTAGGGTTTTCAGCAGAGAGGCACGTTTAGGGGTTCCGAGAGAGGCACGTCAGGGGTTCAAGAGAGGCACCGTCAGGGTTCAAAGAGGAGGCACGTTAGGGGTCAAGAGAGAGGCACGTTAGGGGTTTCAGAGAGAGGCACTTAGGGGTTCAGAGAGAGGCACGTCAGGGCGTTCAGAGAAGGACAACACGTAGGGGTTTTCAGGGATGAGGCACGTTCAGGGGTTCAGGAGAGGCACGTTAGGGGTTCAGAGAGAGGAACGTCAGGGGTTCAGAGAGAGGCACGTCAGGGGTTCAGAGAGAGGCACGTCAGGGGTTCAGAGAGAGGCACGTCAGGGGTTCAGAGAGAGGAACGTCAGGGGTTCAGAGAGAGGAACGTCAGGGGTTCAGAGAGAGGCACCTCAGGGGTTCAGAGAGAGGCACGTCAGGGGTTCAGAGAGAGGCACGTCAGGGGTTCAGAGAGAGGCACGTTAGGGGTTCAGAGAGAGGAACGTCAGGGGTTCAGAGAGAGGCACGTCAGGGGTTCAGAGAGAGGAACGTCAGGGGTTCAGAGAGAGGCACCTCAGGGGTTCAGAGAGAGGCACGTCAGGGGTTCAGAGAGAGGCACGTCAGGGGTTCAGAGAGAGGCACCTCAGGGGTTCAGAGAGAGGCACGTCAGGGGTTCAGAGAGAGGCACGTCAGGGGTTCAGAGAGAGGAACGTCAGGGGTTCAGGGAGAGGAACGTCAGGGGTTCAGGGAGAGGCACGTTAGGGGTTCAGAGAGAGGAACGTCAGGGGTTCAGAGAGAGGCACGTCAGGGGTTCAGAGAGAGGAACGTCAGGGGTTCAGGGAGAGGAACGTCAGGGGTTCAGGGAGAGGCACGTTAGGGGTTCAGAGAGAGGAACGTCAGGGGTTCAGAGAGAGGAACGTCAGGGGTTCAGGGAGAGGCACGTCAGGGGTTCAGGGAGAGGCACCTCAGGGGTTCAGAGAGAGGAACGTTAGGGGTTCAGAGAGAGGCACGTCAGGGGTTCAGAGAGAGGAACGTCAGGGGTTCAGGGAGAGGCACGTCAGGGGTTCAGGGAGAGGCACCTCAGGGGTTCAGAGAGAGGAACGTTAGGGGTCAGCACCTGACAGCTTTCTGGCTTTGTTCCGTTCCTCTGGACGGTAATACGACTGCAAGCAGCACTGTGAGACTGAGATTCTCAGTGAGAACAATGGTCCGAATTCTCCTGTCAGTGCTCCAGCTCTGACCACGGTTCTCGCGTGAGAAATGAGAATAGGGTCAGGTCAATGCTCTCACAGGAATCCACTCTTCTCGGCCGGTCAGAAGAGCGGAGCAGGCATTCCACTGAATGCATGGGGGGAGACACACTGAAGTTGGGCGCGCTCGTTCAAATCTCAACCTCGCGACACACACTGAAGTTCAAAGTTCGAAGTTTCGCGAAAACCCATTTTCGGCTGAGAAATCATTTGTAAGAGGCTAACTTATTTACTGGTACATCTCTCGAGGTTTCCTTTATCCATACTGAGTCAATTTCACCGTTTTTGAAATGTTTGGCTAATCCGGTCACAGTTGTCCCAATTCACCAAAAATTTTAAAAACGGTGAAATTGACCCGGTATTGATAAAGGACACCTCGAGAGATGTACCAGTAAATATACTAGCATCTTACAAATGATTTCTCAGCCGAAAATGGGTTTTCGCGGAACTTCGAACTTTTCCGCGAAACTTCGAACTTCGAACTTCAGTGTGTGTCGCGAGGTTGAGAGTTGAACGCGCGCGACCAACTTCAGTGTGTCTCCCCCCCCCCCCCATTATTATCAAAATCGAGTGCCAGAGAAGAAAGATGAATTAGTCGCGACACTGTGTTATTTTTTTGGCGGGCAGGTTTAACCCGAACCGGCACTCGATTTTGGTTTGGAAAACGAATTTCAAAACAGCGTGGTTAACGGTATAACTTGTTATTAACAATTGTTCACTTACTACAAACGGAACCAAACAACAACAAAAACCCGGGGAAACTGGGCCTCATAATAATTTCTAACAACTATTCATTTTCAATTTGAATGTAATTTAATTTTATATCACACAGTTACTCTGTCTGGCGTAGACGCCGTTCTGATTTCTCAAGCAGTGCGATTCTCAGATCAGAGCATGATTTATAATTGACCATTCAATTGGCCTGACAGTCTCAAATCGGGTCTGCGGCGGCGAGCCAGACAGCAGTCACTCCAAATCCGTTTCCAAATTCAATCTTCATCATACATAATTCCTTTCTCTTGAAACATTGTCTCACTTTGTTTTCTTCCTACAATAACATAATTGTCACTCATAATATCCTACTACTAATCGTAACACTACAGTAGCTCTCTCATATCATCCCGCATAAAATCTTGTCAGTTTTTGTTCTTTAGATGGTTGTGTAGGTAGGTAGCTATCGTTGTGTCACAGTGTGATGGTGAGTTTCCTCTAACTATGCCGTGTCTCTCGCTCGGGTAGACCTGCAGGGAGAGTGTTGTTTAGCAAAGCTGGAGGGGAGGGGGGGAACTCAACAATTAAAAAGGGGAAAGTTATAGAGTTTTGAATAATATAACGGGGTCCCTTGCACCTCGTGCAACCTCCCACGTTGATGATGCTTGAAAATCTCATTGCAAAGAGGAAAAATATGTCAAAAGTAGCAAAACATGACGGAAACTCATGAGCTCCAATAAATAATTATCCATGACATCCGGGGAGCGTATTTGATTAAAGTATTATTTCCATACCCGGAAAACTCATTATAATCCAATTAACTGTCTTATAAAAGGACGATCTCAAGAGGGAAAGGAACAGAAAATAATAGTCTGAAACTTCTTCCAAAAAAGATGCATTTGTTTGTTTTTGTGTTGGCTCTAATCGCACAGGGGTAAGTGAGATATTGTTTACTGGAACTTATATAAGTACATAGTTTTCAATCAGTGTTAGATTTGTCCAATTGAAATTTTCCCTCCCTCGTTAGACTGTGTACGTGGCGACAGGCAGCCGAAGGAGTCCAGAAGGGTCTATTTGAATCAGTTCAATTTTCCGAACAGCTGCCCCCGAGTTTAGAAGCCGCCCCTGTTCAAGCGGGATCACACTACAGACACAGAGATAGTAGTCTTCCTAACATTGAACCTTGCCAAGGTGAGTGCAGCCAGGTACAAGTTGTACTGTATCAGACATGCAGCTATCTGTCTGGCGCCCACCCGAGAATCAAAACGGGGTCCCCAGACAGCTGCAACTACCGGCTTTATTGGAGAATTCTGTAACTTCCAGTCCCCCCAAATTAAATTGTTTCATTCCCTTCAGATGTCAAATGCCACATGACGTTGGTAGTGGCCCTTGACGCCTCTGGGAGCGTGGGACAGGAACACTTTACGAAGGAGCTGAATTTTATTCGAACTCTACTTGAGATTGTAAGTCCCGGCCCCTACTCCCCTAATATTGTGTATGGCGACTTATCAATTCAATTATCGACTGTTGATGGAAGCCAATTACAGTCGGACCCTGATTTACCGGGATGCTCGGGGGAAATGGTTTTGCCCGGTAAATCGGGGTGCCCGGTACATACATCGGGGGTAAATACCGCGAATTTCCTATTTAATTCCCTATATTGTAGGTTCAAATGAAGTCCATGATGAATTATGTAAAGGTGTGTGTAGGAGTGATAAGTTACTCGACATCTGTCAGTGTAATTGACAGCCCATGTTGTGAAAACTCCTTCTGCAGGTACTGATCTTCAAATTGGCCAACAAATTGTTTCCATGGTAACATTAAATGGGCCTTTCACATCTATCTTGCAGGATATTTGATAAGATAGATTCAATTCCCTACACTGCTGGTCGTACAAATACTGCCGGTGCTTTAAAGGTAAGTGTGGAATATGTGCCAAAGTATAATTATATATTGTATTCTTTGGTATGGAGGAATTAGCCTTGTTCGACCCTTTTTTGAACAAAACAAGGAGGAATTAGGACATCCTAGGTGATTGTCCTACCTCTTCTTATGAATTTATGCAAAACATTGTGTCTCAGGTTGCCAGACAGATGCTCCAAGCAACATGCAGTTACAAGAAGGTTCTTCTGCTCATAACTGATGGAAATTCAAACATTGGTGGATCTCCAATTAGCATTGCTCGAGAAATGAGGTAAAATGACAATATAATGGCATAGGAAGGAAGACGTTGATGAATACTATTAAACAGTGCCGATTGAGGGAGCTGTTGTTCACACTATAGAGCCCACGTACTAACTAGTATTCAACATGCAGGGATGAGGACGAGATATCTATAGTGGCACTGGGAGTGACGAATATTATCAGGGAGTCCGAGTTACAGGGAATCTCAGGAGAGGATGAAGTTCTACAAATTGATTCCTTTGATCAGTTTCACTGAAGTTAGCTGAATTCCTCATCTCAGCAAGTATGCTTTAATTAGTGCAATCAATGCAAATTAAGAGCTGCACTGACACCGTTTCCTCGCCCCCTGCCATATTATTATTATTCTTCCCTCACTTAATTTTCAGATGTCATGGTCCAAGATAGTCCTGAAGGTTTCTTGGAGGAGTTGTCCGCCGCGATTTGTGCAGCAGATGATAGTGATTGTAAGTAGACATTATTGAAGAGCATGTATCTGTCGGCTTGAGCACTTTTTGCCGGAAACAAGTTGGACCCTAGACATGATGGAAATCTTGTTGAGGCTCCAAGTTTTACTGCGATTATGCCTATAACTCTAATTCTTTTCAGTTGATAGTTGTTAGAATACTGCGACACAAATAGCTTGTGTAGACTATCTGGATGAGGATCTATATTATAGGGTACTCCTTCATCTGTATCAAGATGATGATCTGTTATAGATCTTCTGTTGGTGAAATTGTTGAACTCATAGAAGAAGCTTGTGGATGTCCAATGTATATTGTATAGTGGAACTGGATGGTCATATAGAAGTACCAGAGATGCAACTTATCTGGTTTATAAAAAATTTAACTTGGACAGAATAGTGTTTGTTTGAAGAATTTTTTTGGTGAATATTAAATGTACTTGTTCTTGATATGTCCCGAGTAGAATATTAAATTAATTTGGTGAACATTGAATTTATATCTTTGTCGCGTGAGGTGCAAGGGAAAGTGTGTCACTTCAAATACAGTCGGACCCCGATTTAGGGCCCCCCCGATTTAGTGGCCCCCCGATTTAGGGACAGGATTTTTTTCCCTCTATATAGGAAATTAACCTTATTTGACCCCGATTTAGTGGACACCCCGATTTAGTGGACAAGAGCCACAAGAGTCTGGCTCTCTGTGTAGGCTCGGTAGATAAAATAGGGAGTGTCATGTTATTTAAAAACTATAGATACCTGGAGATCGTATGGTTTTCCCTCATCGATGAGTTCTGAAATCAACTTTACAGTGTGGTTAAAGTGCACATTTTCATCTATCAACCCGTGAATTATCAGTAACCGGTGCTCTCTGTAGAAAGTGAAGGGGATTTAGATCTCCTTTGTTACTGACCCCTGGCTGTGATCTTAGAATCTATCAGAACACTAGGCCTAGCTAGGTCCTGTCTTGTCGGGTAAGGGGAGGGACAAGAACATTGTAATTCTGGCGGGTTTCTGGATGGTTTGGGGACGGGGGTCTTCATTGGGGATTTGATTTGTGAGGGTCTAGACTCATATTGTCTGGGTCCAGGTTAGTATTTACTTACTCGTCAGGGAAAGTATTAACATAATTCAACACCGAGCTCCTCTTATACTCCTCCTCAGCCTCAGGAAGTAACCCCATAAACCTCTCACTATACGCAGTATCATAGAGCTTCCAGGAGACAGCGGGTGCAATAGCTATACCCAGAGTAAAGAAATCAGGTCGCTGACTGAGTGCCATGAGGGACACATAGCCCCCGTAGGAGGTACCCATAACGGCCACTTTGGTGAGGTCCAGATACGGGTATATCTTGGAGAGCTCTTTTAGTGCTGGGAGAGGGAGAGGTGGGAGTTAGTGGAGAGAGTGGAGTTAGGGGAGGGAGAGGAGTTCCGGTGGTGGCCCGTGGATATAGTTGATTCAGTGGATCCAAAATAAGTGGGACTGGGATAGCAATACGCCCTTCGAGTGAAATTACAGGGGTACCAGGACACAACTTACTGTTAATTTGCATGTCCACCTCGACAGTTCCCATCTTCTGATAGAGGCACTCAGCCCATGCTTTACCCCTATTGGCTGACCCAGGACAGTCTGCTATAACCACTGTGTAACCCAGGGTAGCTAGCAGGTTCTGCTGCCGGTGGTGGATGCCTTTAAACCTGGTAACGAAGAAGATAGATGAACATGGGATCATGGTACAAAAACAAGACACCCCATTGTCTATAATAAGTACCAAAACACAAATAAACAAACAAACAAACAAACAAACAGACAAATAGGACCCACCTATCAACTACAAGTTGTATAGAAGGGCCACCATACACATATAGCACCACAGGATGTGGTTTGGTTAGATCCACGTTCTTAGCGGGGTACATCATGTAGTATATATCGTGGTCCAATACCTTCACCTTCCCCAACTGGGGTGGGTCATACCTGTAGTGGAGACAATGAAACACGTGGCAGTCTTACCTATAGGGACTTGGTATTAGCAACAAATAAAGTCCAAGGAAATAACCCATTTCCTGACCCGACTGACTATATATAATACTGCAAACCCCCGATATTATTATACCTGTAAACACTAAGACCTGCTCCTCCCACTGCAGCAGTGACCTCTCCTCCCACCACAGGCCCCCTCTCCAGCAGGACCACTGTGTCGCTGTAGAAACACCTCTGTGAAGTCCAAACTGTGAGTTATTGACTTCAGTTTCGTGCCATCCGCAACAGAAAATACAGCCGCTTGGTAGTGGGTTTTAACGTTGGAGAACACACTCACAAACTGGGTATTTGAGTTGTTCATCTGTAGGGAATTGGGGGATTGTTAGTTAATTAGTTACTAAATTACCTAATTAGGTTCAGAGACCACAGTGATATAATAGTGATTAAAGAACAACGACCGAGTATTGAGATTCTTTATCAGTAGAATATACCTCGCAAATATGGAAGTATCCATCCTGTGAGAGCTGTGTCACCTGACCAGGTTTCTCCAACTCAACTCTATACAACTGTTGATGGAGGGGGTCCATTAGACCATGGAAAAACACAGTGGTAGGAGTGATCTTGACAATCGAGGACACAGACCAGTCTCCGTCTGTCAGCCGGACCTCGGGTTGTCCCGGTCTGGCCCTGAACAGGTGGGTAAACTGATCCTCGACACCATATATCAGATCTAAAGTGGGTCCAGAGAGGAACTTGGCGGAGCTGAAGAGGTTAACCTAAAATATAGGCGAAGTAGTGAGTTTAATAGTATATGGTTCTCTGTCTCTGTCTCTGTCCCTGTCCCTGTCTCTGTCTCTGTCTCTGTCTCTGTCTCTGTCTCTGTCTCATGTCTCTAGTCTCTGTCTTTAACTCTCTCTCCTCTCTCTCTCTCTGTCACCCTCCGCCATACTTACATCTATCCAAGTTGCTGATTCCCTCTCAACTAGCACGGTAAACTCTGGGGGAATTTCTCCCTCTGTTTCTGTCACAGTTTCACCGTTCTCCTGTGGATTCTGGTACGAAGTATGAGAGTGGTATTGAGATTAGGAGGAGTTTCTGTTGGGCTCGGTTCAGCAGTAGACACCACACACTTTCACCTGTTGGAGGGGTGTTATAGATGTCTAAATAATATCCAAATATGAAGCAAGGTTGGGCAAGGTTAATATATGAAAACATACGAAGAAATTCATACGAAGAGCTAGAATAGAGAAAGTACTAAGTACTGTTATAAAAGGGGAGGGTTCGTAAATCGTACCTGAAGGGTGCCATCCGAACCATGGTATATACTCCAGCCAGGGGAATATAGAATCTAGTTCCCTTTTTAACCTACACCGTTCTACACCTCTCTGGGGAAACAGACACACTTGTTAAAATAAACTCGGGATAAGCTTACTTATAACTTTTCAATGGCACGGGGAAACAGGCTCGAGCAAGACACGTTACACCAATATAATTACCTTCTCTGCACTGAGGTTTATCCTTGCTAATTTCAATGTACTGCGTGCATTAGCCTGCCCAGTAAATGGAAACCTCCACTTCTCCTCCTCACTCTGAGAATATAACCTCATTGTGGGTACCGCCCTCTCATCTACCTCCTCATACAGGACCTCGTAGCAGTCGGGGGAGTCTCCAGGTAGGGGTGTGGGCCTCCAGTAGTACCCTGTATATCTGTCGAACTCCTCTAGGGTGGCATAACTGGGCACACAACACTGTACACCTAGAAAGGAGGGGATTACTGGATTAGGATAACGTAACTAGGGGGGGGGGGGGGTTGGTAATGAAATTCCCCCTCTGCGCTAGCTAAGGGTGACTTCGTAACCAAGGGGGGGGGGGGGGTAGGGAATCAGAGATGTTCAGATGAAACGAGGGAATAACAAAAGGGGTTATCCGTAATAGGGATACATAAAATAGAACTACGGTTGTTGTTAGCGGGACAGCAGGGAGAGAAAGTGTAACACATACCAGGTGTTTCCTTAGAGTGGGTTACTCGCACGTATTCCTGTACATGTCCTGCCGTCACATACAAATCTCCATCCATTATAAAGCTTATCACCCTTCCGTCAGTTGGACACAGCTTTGCATCAAAGAACACGTTTTCCTCACTTTCTCGTATAATGTGGGGTTGGTTCTGAAAAAATAGGGAGGGAGGGGTAAATCCAGGGAATATATGTTTACTTTCAAAGTTTTGGTAGTTGAGATCCTGTAAAGTGCTCGATACGGGGTGGAGAGCCAAACTACTTTACAGTTGTCATATTCTATGAAACTTAATGTTGAGTATGGGAGAACCGGCAATGACATACTGTTGCAAAAGTGTCAAAGTGAGAGGTGTATAACTTACTGTTGGATCGGACATGTCGTGATAGTATAACTTGCTACCCAGGGGAACTAGAAGAGTTTTATTGGAGTACTCGAATGAAGTTATTCCAACTTTCGATATTCTCTGTCTTTCTCGTAACAACTGGGATGGAGGAAGTTATAAAATGAAATAAGTTAGTTAGTTATACTCCTTTTTTTCCAACTGTTCACCCCCCAAAGTCGTGCACGGAATTGTTTTGCGTGTCACATGTTAACCACATGTTAACGTGTAGCACACGCAGCGTAAATTAAAATATCGCATGTGCACGAACTGAGGCCTGATCAGTTGAATAAAAACGGACTTAAGAGGAAGATGTTATAATAGCCACCTCCCGATTCCATCTCTGTCTACTAACCTCTTCCTCCCTACTTTTGGGAACATATGAGTTATCAAAAAACTGAGTATGTTCAAGAGGTATATCTGTGCTGGCCACGGGTTGTTCTAGGTCAACTGAAAACAGGGTAGACCTCCCACAACCACCCAGGAAGAACAGTTTCTTGTCATCCTCAGTAAATCGTATTGAGCTGGGTATCTTATGGGCAATTGCCTTGTTCAGACGGAATGATTGGCCCACAATTGAAGAGGTTTCCGACCATTGAGTCTGTTTAGGTGGCATCACGACATGCAATAGCGCTAGAAAATGGATGAAGTTGCGGTAAGGGAGGGGGTTAAACAAAAAACAAGAAAATCAGTGAACAATCTAGTTTAGAGAGTACATCAGTCTAAAAAAGTGATTTAAAACTGTCGTTATAATGGATAAAATCTGTTACATTTTGTCAAACTATAGCCTCTAGAAAAAAAACCACACAACCAAGGTATCGCACACAGAATGCTAGCTAGTCAAATTTAGACTCCAGAACTAGCTAGGGCGGTGTCGAGCGAGTGTATGTGTGCGTCACGTGACATTAATGCTAAAACGATGCACTTTTTACAGATCGAACTGCGCGCGCACCCCGACTACGTGAGTGACAAACATAGTCTCTGTAGCTGAGTAGAGATCTCCCCCGAATTATTGGAGACACAGCTGCTGCATCTGAGATGTTTGTCTTACCAGCTCACCTACCCCTACCCCCATAAACCCTCCCTCTATTCCTCATTTGGTACTGCTCCTGATGTAGGTCTTTCTCTTCGGTTCCAAAAAGACTCTTGAAGGGATACGTAGACTGCATTAGGCGGCACATCTGAAATCACACCATGGGTTATATTTAGCAGTGGTGTTTCCACTATTCTGATTGTGGACTATCCACTCCTTACCTCTGAAAACCTCGTTTTTATTTCCTCAAAGTTTTTGTGCTGTACGGAACGTGTTATGTTGTCCTTCTGAAAGGGCTCCTCAATACACATGGCGTATTGCGAGGTGTCCAGTCCTGGTTCGTTGTAGTTCCGTAACCTCTCTTTGGCAGAGTAGGTAGAGAATATCTTTGTTTGTCTGCAAATAGGGATGTGTCAATAATAACACAAGATAAATAGAGTAGTGTGTGGGCGAGAAATATGGATGATATAGGCTCAGTAAAGGGAAATATTTTATCAATGAGCCGTTTTATTCATTTTCTTAGTGATTTGGTTATTTACCGGAGACGTTTATTCCAGAAAAAGAAGAATTTAACGAAAAGTGTTCCAACCTCCTCCGTATTCTTTACTTCATACTGTAATATACTCGGCTGGGGTATAATTCTGCTAGTTGAGTGTTCACATTCACACGCAGCAACTTGTCCACCGGTATCTTGAGAGGTGGGATGAGTGGAGGGGAGGCCCCAACTTGCAGGAAATATATCATCATGTTGACCAGACCATATGATGATAAAGTCCCCATGTAGGCTGAGTTGATGTTCCACGACTTAGCCCAGGTTTTGAGAGCTATCACTAGGATTGGGATCCGCTCGTCGACTGGAAATAACGGGTTTTAGTTGAGGGTAAAATTAACAGTCAAATAATAAAACTTGGTAGTTAGGGACCTGTCTTATATCCTGAGTTGTCGGACTCACTTGTTTTGTTCAAACCTTTTTATTTTATTTTAAAAGGGAAGGACTCACGTAGGGAGATGGATCGAAGCAGGAAGGAGTTTTTGATGCCAACCAGATTGTTAATGTTAATATCAACATCACAACCACTGACATTATCTAGCATTTTGATGATAGGAACTTTTGCAAAGATCGTCTCCACATTAGAACAAAATGCTGTAAAACAAACGAGAGGTTATTTGTTTGCACCTGTCAATTGAGTTAAAGTGTTAATGTGAGAGATGGAAGCAGAGATTATCTCCATATTATACACGTACATTCCCTGCGAAGTTCCCCTGCTAGTCTCATGATAACCTTGCGTGCTTTGCTCTTGGGAATGACTGCTGTGTAGGGGTCGAACACAAGGGCCATATCAGCATCCGACTTGTTCGTTCCAAAGCCGCTCATTGAACTACCCGTGAGATGTAACACTCCCTCTAGAAATAGGGGGGGGGGGATAATATTGGGAAATATCAGGGGTCCTACTAGTATATGGTGTTATTTGCAGGCTTTCCGATTAATATACTAGTGTGTAACAAGATATATGCACTATAAAACCGCCTAGATGCAACATGAATAAGTTTGTACAGTGCCAACAGGGTCGGGGGTGGTGATTAGGGTGCTATCTTACCTCCAAACATGCCGCTAATTATTCTCTGTATAGCTTCTCTCAGAGCTGTCTTCTTCTCAAAGGAGCGGGCGTCTTGGACGTTAGCATTGTAGTAGGTCGTGAGCTCTTGGGATAACTGAAAATATAGTACGTTGACGTTGAGTGACAGATCGAATAGCGAGTTAGAAATCACATGAAAGGGAAATACATAACACTAAATATTCGGAGTTTAAAAAGGGAGATCTCTACACTTACATGATCTGAGTATCCAGGGGGTGGTAGCCACTGTTTCCATGCTGTAGCAACTACTGGCTGTTCTGATACCTCTCCATCATCACTAGACAGATCCATATCTACTACCTCATCCTGCTTACCTCATCTACAACCACATACTCAGGCTTATCTTCAGGCTTATCTTTACTTGCTGTATCTTCACTATCCTCTTCTGTTTGTTTGGATTCCTTTTCCTCCTTGACTTGCTCACCTAATGTTTTATCTTTAGACGATGTCCCAGGTTCCTCCTCCTCCTCTGTTTTCCTTCTCTTGGGAGCCGGTACTTCCTCTATATCATCCTCAACTACTATGTAATCCTCCTCTCCTTTCCTATCAATAGCAAACATAACTTGAACATCGTCACTTGGAGAGTTTGATGAAGGAGCAGTTGTACTTGATGAAGGAGCAGTAGAGGGTCGGCCTTTGTTTTGTGACTTCTTTCCTTTGGATGAGCTGTTCGGAGTTTCAGGTTTCTTTCCTTGTGGTTTGAGATGCGGAAAAGAGGGTGTGCTTGGATGAGGTTTCTTTTCCGTATTTTGAGGTGTTTTTGATAGTTCGTCTCTGGCCGGTGAGTTCCCCCGAGATCTCTTTCCCTTCTTTCCCCCTCCCCCAGTATTACTGGTATTGTTATTGGGTGTAGTAGGTCTGGAGTTCTTCCCCTTCCCACTACCAGGCTGAGGTGTGTTAGGTCGCGAGTTCTTCTTTCCTTGGTTCGGTGTTTTAGGTTGCTCTGCCGGAATATGGGGACCTTTATTCTTACCCCCTGTACTAGAACCTTTCTGCTGTTGTGAGCCCTGTTTCCCACGAATCTGATTGTTTTGGGGCTGCCTGTTATTTTGTTGTTGAGAGTTCCTGTTATTTTGTTGGTGGACCACCCCTCAATGACAGGAAGTTCTTATTAAACATGGCGGGTGTTTCAACAGGTGGGAAACTCTGGTTGTTCCTCCACCCAGGGCGACCCCTTCCCTCCTCCTCCTCCTCTCGGGGTACCCCCGTTATGGGTTGCTTGGTTTGGTCTGGGTATAACCCCTGGTGTCATGTTGATAGCTTGGACAATTTGAGAGATCCCGTTCAGCATTCAGCATATTAGCTGCCATAGGATTTGGCCTGATGAGGAAATGTGGGTTAACACTAACCTATCGGGTAACGATAACACCTTGGTTGCTATGGTAACCTACCCGCCATCGTTTCTGTTGAACCCAGGGCTAATGTTGTTACCATGGTAACCACCTCTGCCACCACGTTGAGGAGTCCCACCTCTGGCACCGCGATTGTGGTTGGAAGTACCGCCTCTACCTCCCCCTCCCCCTTGATGGAAGTTTTGCTGCTGATTACCACCACTGTAAGGGGGATATTATTAAGGCAATTGTGGATGAGGCATATTAATTATATCGTTGTGTGATAATTCAGTGTGATAGAATTCAGTGTACCTGGGTTGAGGTCGTTTCCGTTTCCCGCCCTGGTATCCACCTCCCTGAGGCATTGAGCAGTTTCCCTAAATCTCTTGAACCCTAACTTATAACAGAAGTGATGGGTTAACTACTAGACTTTAAATTAGTGAAACAGTTTCAGTAAACAACAACATGCTAGATAAAAATCAAATAAAAATAAACTAAAAAGTGTAAATAAGTTAAAAGTTCAGCGTTCCATCAAGTTGTTTCATCCCCAAACCCGCTCTCTGTATCTCCATCTTGAAGGTCTGCGGGACCCCTGGGCTCAGCATCCTCATTTATTTGTAACATTAGGTCGATCTGCAGGGAATTATAGGTGTCAGGGTGTTGGGTAACAAGGTTGTAATTATTATATTTTGTTTTGACTAACACTGATACAGCCAGCCAGCCAGCCACTGTGTCGCTGTCACTCAGACAGAAGCTTATTGTGTGTGTCGTTTCGATGTGCTTGTTCTGTACTATACTTTTGCTAACATCGCTACAACAAAACGAGGAGCGCTAGCCCCATGTTCCCATGGTGATGGGGGGTATACCTGTAGACAGAGATCTCCAATAGAGTCTTCGTCCTCTATGTTGAGAGGTACAAAGTGTACCAGGCTGTAGTCATCTAGCAGCTTACACAGAGCATTAGATAGGTTAGCGTGCCTGATAGCGAGAGGTTTAGTTAGAAATGTAATGACAGTCAGGTATAAAGTTCTGCTCCTAGTTCTGCCCCTTCCCGTTGTTTTTACCGTTTATTAGAAGTTTTGGTTAAAATTCCCTCCAAAGTTAGCTGTGATGGATCCAGCCACCTATCTAAATTATCTTTATCCTTTGCCGATAGGAGGTCTATCTTGGTCAGCACGTTAACGTGGGGTAACTGGAGCTGGACCATGGCACTGAGGGCACTGCACATTCCTGCTATGAACTTGCTAGGTTCCACTAGGAACTGGGAGTCCAGTAGATACACCGCACACACCCTGGGAGGGGAGGGGGAGTTAATTCCGAATTAGCGGGGGGGGGGGGGGGGCAATAAGAAACGGTTGCTCCCAAATAAAAGCCGTATTCCCAAGTGTACCTTCAAGTGTACCACAGTCCCAAACCCCAAAGTGTACCCCCATCCCCTCCCCAAGTCCGTATTTACCTGATTCCCCAGCTTTCCAAAGTCTTGATAAACCGACTCATCGTGTCCATGTGGGTATACAGCTCAATCTGTCCGGGGCAATCAATAATAAAATAATCATCCTCCACCGCCCCTAAACACTCATCCAACCACTCTGTATTATTTATAAGGTACTCCATACAAAACACGAGACCACCGTTAGGTCCAAACTTTAACTCACTATCCTCCATAACATCATCAACAGATATCAGCTCCCTGATGTCGCACTGGACTTCATATCTGAAGAATTCAGCAGCCGGGTCCAGGTTGATACAGTGAACCTTCCTGTGTAGTACGTTGTAGTGCTGTTCCACTGTGTGGACGTAGGTAGATTTACCTGCCCCCGCAGGACCCATCACCAGTTGTGCGTAGCGTGGCATGTTAGTTTTACATGGCCTGCAAAGAGTGTGTTAGATGTTGTGTCAGATTGTGAGAGGAAATAGTTGTACAGTGGTTAGACGACCGAAGAAATACAGGAAGTTTTACAAAAGTTGTATACAAATTACCGAAATAAATACTGTACAGAATCAAAGAACTTTAGAAATCAGAAGTCATAAGTTAGGTGTCAATAGTTTGTTACCAAAAACCCTCTTTCAGTAAAAATGATAAACACTAAGATCAATCATCTAAAAAATTTATTTCACAGCCGTGCAACTTCAAGAAAGTCCCACGACTTGCCTGACTTCCAAAACACATTAGACCTGTCATCAAGAGAGAAAACTAGCTGACAATCCTTACTTTTCACCTCAATATTATCAATAACCAGAAAGTACCACGTGTCATGTCGAGCCCTCTCTATCCTCAGATTAGCCAGATCGTTATACCCATTGTACTCCAAAGAGGGCTCCTTGCCCCCAGCCAGATCAGACCACACCCGAGGATGGATAAAGTTATGTCTGACGACCTCATTGCAACTCTTATCCAGCACTCTTATAACCATGGGACTATCTCCCTTCCAATGCACATCGGGTCTAACTTGGAGGTGGAGCCTGACCCTGTATCTAGCCGGGTAACTCTCAGCATCCCCCTTTAGGAGAGGGAGATCAGTCCCAAAAATGAGCCAATTCAGTCCCTTCAGATAGACAATATCCCTGGCTAGCAGCTCACTATGTTCAGCATACGCGTACAGTGGGTCCCCTAAATAACTGAACATGTGAGATGACGCCACTGATACTCGTGTAATATCAGCTGAGGTAGGTACAATATCATGAAGCACCCTGTACACCGTTAACCTTCTCCATTGAGCCTTAGGAAACTGGGTAATATGGTTGAACAGGTGCCGTTCAAGGGGCAGTAAAAAGTGTTGGTTGATATCAAAGTATTCAGAGATTTGGTGGGAGCGATCTGGATGGGCTGTAAACAGGAGAGTTAGATAATCGGTGGTCCGGGAGAATATGTCTCGAGAGGTGAGACATAGCTGGGAGAGATCCGAGGGAGAACACAGGGATAGGACATATTCGAATAGGTAGCAGTCTAGATTATCTAGCAACATTCTATAAAAATGTGAGGAGCACAAGAATGTTAGGATATGAAAACAAAGAATTAATTACAGACAAATCTAGACACAATAAGTTACCAAAATCACTTCAACTGTATAAAAACACATCAAGTCTTCTTCCTACTTCCTGTGGCAATATCTTCAGCCATTGCGGCTAGTTTTTCAAGCTGCCATTTAGATGCAACCCTCTCTCTTAACTTGGTAAACTCTTCAGGGTTTCTCAGATACTCTACTACCCCCGTCACTCCCTCCCCATATCTGTGATCAACAACTCGGTTAGATTTGAAATTATACGTCCTTATTTTATCAGACCTGTCTCCCTGAAGTGCCTGTGATTTCCTTGAATCCCTCATCCTCCCCTCCTTATCACTAATCATCTGCCTCAACAGGATATCCGATAATATCTCGATGGCTCGTGTTTTGTTCTGTAACGCTTCCCTCTCCTCCTGACAGCTAATCCTGGTACCACTGGGAATGTGGTGCAGTTGACACCGGGTCTGTCTCCTGTTGACATACTGGCCACCAGGACCTGTGCTCGTGGTGAAACTGATTTCCAGATCCGCTGGGTTGATTTCAATGGCCATATCAGGGGGCTTCTCTATCACTGTCACCACAATTGTGGATGTGTGGATTCTAGTGTCGTTGAATGGTACTCTCTGGACTCTGTGTACACCTGCTTCAAAATGAAAAGTTCCCATTGCATTGTCACCTGTTATTTGGACAACGGCCTTGGCAAGTCCCACACCTCCCCTGGTATCCTCCTCTAAGAGTTTCCATTGGTAACCATGGTAACCCGCAACTGATTGGTAAAGTTGTAACATCTCTTGAGCGAAAACAGCCGATTCTGTCCCTCCAACAGCCATCAAGATTTCTAGAAATATGGAATCTCCAGATGGTGCAAGAGCCATTCCAATTTGATCCTCAATAGCTGCTTTACTAGCCGTCACCAGCTCTGCTAGTTCTCCCACCTCCTCTTCCACAACCTCCCTCATTCCTTCCTCGTTTACCAAGGTGAGACACTCCTCAATATTGTCCAGGGCTGTCTGGTACTCTTTAAACGCTTCATATAGAGGCCCAAACCGGTGCAGATATCTCTCCGATACAGCACTTTGTTTCATTTCTGTCACCATTTTAGCAGCTTCATAGTCAGTTTTGATGCGGGTTAGATAGGCTTGCTGGTGGGTTGATAGGGTGTTGTAGGTGGAGTTACATCTGGAAGGTAGGAGAAGGGAGTTGCGGAGTGGAGAGGTGTGTAGTAAGGGAGTTAGACGCGAACTAATCCGGCGACATATCATACTTGAGAGTGTGGTTTAACTAAATGTCATTAGTTTCATATCTACCAGTAACCTGCTGAACAATAGGGGGGTTTAGTAGGGGGATTGAGACAAGAGGGGGGTGGGGGCTACCTAGAGGGAAGGGGGAATAAAACAGCATTTTTGATATAAACAGTTAAAGAACGCTGAAATTAACAATGATTTGAACATGTTTTGTGGGTAATGGGGGATTTAATTGTTATGAATCTGTCCCTCTAAATTGTGCACATAATTGTGGGGTTTAAGATATTATATTATTTATGTACATGCTAGAAAAGAAAGTGTCCTCAAAAGTTAAGTGTGGTAAAAAGCTGGTTAATAATGACACGCACACACGTAATAAATGACACAAAATCACATTCACAAAACGAGTAAAAAAAGAGAGTTCATCTCAAGCGCATACATCTCAAAAAACTAAACTTTTCGATGGTTTACTAAACATGTATTGTTAACCCAAATCTATCTCCAGTTGCCCCAAGACTACCTCTAAAACATAACTTGTACTGTGGTCTGTGCTACTAGTCCTTCCTTCCTTTCTGGTCCTCAAAAGATCCTGATTCCTAATTGTAGTCCCTAAAACAGGAACCGACCGAAACAAGTAAACAACCTATCAGAACTCGTTATTTAGGTCACGTGACTGGTTATCAGCCAATCAGGGACCAGTATTTCCTGCCCTTAAAGTTCACACCCATGGTAGTTGGTATCCTGGCCGTTACCACGGTAACTTTACAAGTCATCATCAGTAATCCCCTCCATAAACAACTCATTATCAGTATTCTGTAACACGCTAAATGCTGGTGCTTTCGGTTTCGCATCCTCCATCCTCTTCCTATCCTTATTTGAAATGGGTAGATACCCACTGTTGCTCCTCACCTTTGTTAACTCAGGCTCCTGGCCACTCCGCAACATCACCATCTCATCCAGAATGGCCTGGAGTGTCATGGAAACTAGGATGACAGTCTGGGATGTCGTGCTGATGTTCACCCACCTCAGCTCATCCTTCATCACTAGATACTCCAATGCTATGACGTCATTCTTCTCGGGGAACAGTTTCCAGCATCTGATCCGTGTTACAGGGAGTGATGTCACTGTGCCGTTGATGTACACCAGTTTGAGACTCTCAGGGCCACCGTACACCGTTACATGTTGGCTGTTGTCCTCAGGGTAGTCGATTGTTCCACTGCCAAGTTCCACAAAACCATACATTGGATCTGTCCGGGCCACCCTTACGAACTGTTCCCTGAGTCCCGCTGTTTTTAGTTGTTTCAGCTTCTTCAGGGTGCCTGAGTCTGGTTGGATCCACCTGTCCTCCATAGCCCTAATACACTCAAGATACAACAGTCGGAGGGTTACAGAGTTTCCCATCAATACTGGATCAAACTTCATCACATTCCAATAGCACCGGCGCAGCTCCACAAAATAAGTTTCATC
Source organism: Hormiphora californensis (assembly GCA_020137815.1). Lineage (NCBI taxonomy): Eukaryota > Metazoa > Ctenophora > Tentaculata > Cydippida > Pleurobrachiidae > Hormiphora > Hormiphora californensis. The sequence continues at coordinate 8,357,286 of CM035351.1, forward strand.
AAGGGGCTTCAGGGTCAAAAATGGGCACTCCATGTCTTGTAGTCTCCGGATTATCCGGGGTGATTCCCTTCCCTGCATGAGAAACAATCCAAATAGTGGCTGGTACTTTTCCTCGATTCCAAGAGCTCCAGCAACCTGTTTCAGTACCTCGGGAGAGTAATCAGCTCCATTTATCTCCACCTCAATAGTCTTGCCATCAACTGTACTGACTTGCAAACCAACACCCTCCTCTTCGTTCAGCTTGTTAAACTCCTTCTGGGCTTGAATCAGGAAATCCATAAACAAGTTAGACCGAGATATCTCACCGTGTTGGCCCAGCGACATGACATACAACTCTAAACCAATCCTCCGATCCTCCTTCTCAGTGGGGCCCAGGGAAAACAGCTTTTTAGGAGGGAAATCATACACCTCAGTTGTGTCAAATCTGCTCTTCTGGATCTGCTCGTTGAGCTTGTGTAGCTGGCTGTACCTAACTGCACAATGAACTGCCCCGTTTAGGTGCATCTCGTAGACGGTGTAGACACTCCCATCTTCCTCTGTGACGTCACGACAATGTGGGATTGAGAAATACATGGTGGGGGGGTCTCAGTGTGCCATGAGATACTATTCCTAGAGAGAAGAGGGGGCGTGTGTCAGTACTTTTCTATATTTTCGCCTGAAGACAAGACACGGGTCAAGAAGGGTCAATTGTGTAACAATCATCTTCGAAGCAATACGAAGATTCTTTCCGGAGAACATAAAAAGTAACAAAATGTGCTCTAGAAATAGTTGATACTATACTGAGAGGAGGTATAATATTTGTTTACCATACCGGATGTAGCTGTGTGCGAGAGAGAGAGAGAGAGAGAGAGAGAGAGACCGTGTGAGTGGAAGCACTAACTATTATAGGAAGTTGATTGTACTGTTCCTTTATCTTTCCAGATTTGCCTTCTCTTCAAGCACGTTTTTTCTGTTCGAGATTAATTTCAATAGGCGACTACTGCAATAAAAGTGACTCTCTGACTTCAAAAAGTGACTCTCTGACTTCAAATTTGGTACTGGCCTATTCGTCTGGCATCTTGATATGTGTGTCTATTTAAATTAGTCTACTAGTGCCTGAGGTTGTGTGTAAAGTGCGGAAGATCCCCCTCCTCCCACATGTTGGCCTCAATTGTGCATCTCTCTGTCTTTCTATCTCTCTTTTTCCCTATCTTTCTCTCTCTCTCTCTCTCTCAATTTCTTTCTCTGTCTCTCTTTCTCTCTTTTACTCTCTCCCTCTCTTTCTAACTATTTCATTCTCCCTCACTCTCTCTTACACTATGTGTGGGCATTTTCATTTCCCTCTCACTAACTTATATTAACCGATCTTTCTGTTTAACATCTGTTGGGGACCGACTGTTTCTTTTTGAATACTTCTTCACAGTATAATTGACTATTATTGTTAACGTTTGTATCCCCAGTCATAATACCTCTCTTACCAGTAGCCAAGCCACACAATGACCACTATCGAGGAAGTCAGGGCCATCAAAGCCCACTACGACAACCACCGAGAGTGGCACGACCTGGCCCGGGGCAATGGCAACTTGGGTGACGGTTACTACACATTTGTAGGAACTGAACCTGCCAATCTGGATATTGGGTTCCCCGAGGCGTGCAGGAGGATGACCCGATACCTGGGAACCCTGGGACAACTTGATACCCGATCTATTGTTCTGGATATGGGCTGTGGGGAGGGTACACCAGCCATCACAATGGCGAAACAATTCGGTGAGTAACAGATAGATATTAGATAACAAAACCACATCCCCCATTTCTAGAGAAAGAAGGAAATTCATCATGAGTAACAGATAGATATTAGATAACAAAACCACATCCCCGATTTCTAGAGAAAGAAGGAAATTCATCATGAGTAACAGATAGATATTAGATAACAAAACCACATCCCCGATTTCTAGAGAAAGAAGGAAATTCATCATGAGTAACAGATAGATATTAGATAACAAAACCACATCCCCCATTTCTAGAGAAAGAAAAGGGAATTCATCATGAGTAACAGATAGATATTAGATAACAAAACCACATCCCCGATTTCTAGAGAAAGAAAAGGGAATTCATCATGAGTAACAGATAGATATTAGATAACAAAACCACATCCCCCATTTCTAGAGAAAGAAGGAAATTCATCATGAGTAACAGATAGATATTAGATAACAAAACCACATCCCCCATTTCTAGAGAAAGAAGGAAATTCATCATGAGTAACAGATAGATATTAGATAACAAAACCACATCCCCGATTTCTAGAGAAAGAAAAGGGAATTCATCATGAGTAACAGATAGATATTAGATAACAAAACCACATCCCCCATTTCTAGAGAAAGAAGGAAATTCATCATGAGTAACAGATAGATATTAGATAACAAAACCACATCCCCGATTTCTAGAGAAAGAAGGAAATTCATCATGAGTAACAGATAGATATTAGATAACAAAACCACATCCCCGATTTCTAGAGAAAGAAAAGGGAATTCTAGAGATTTCAATGGTTTTAAAGGATTGAGATTTGAGATCTTTTTTCTCTAGAATTTTCCATCCCTAGATATGACACTAAACTGACTCTACTCTTGTAGGTTGTAAGGTGGTCGGTGTTGATGTTAGTGAAAACAACATTGCCAGCGCCCGGAAATTCCTTAGCGAGGAAAGTTCAACTCTGAATGTACAGTTTCACGAGGGGAACTTCTTTGACATGCCTGCCCGGGTTCAACACGAGATGTTCACACACGTCTGGGCTCAGGTAAATAAGGCTGGTGTCCCTAGTGGATTGTGGAGTAAACAGGATATTATAGGCCCCACGATGTTGTAGAGATGATGCTTTTGATTATTGAGTACCTGACTTCCTTCCCTCCGCAGGTCTCCTTCTTCCATACACACGCCCACCTGAGGAAGTGTATTGACGTGGCTGCCTCCATGTTGAAGAGTGGGGGAACCTTTATCCTAGTGGACTACTGTGGACCTCGTCACCCCGGTATGTGGTGCAAAACATAGCTACCCGGTGGCCGGCACCCTGTATTGCCCTTTATAGCCGTGTAACATGTACATGTTGATCTACCGGCAGCTTCCCCTACACGCCATTTACTGCTGATTGGATAGAATGATCCCCCTCGTTTCCTTGTTTACTCGAAATACCCCCCCCCCCTTATAACACTCGTATTTTCAGTGTTCACTCGAGATACCAGTAAAAGTGCACCAGATATGAACGAGTACATTCAGACAGTAAAGGACGCTGGATTCAACATCCTTGTCCAGGTTTGTTTACCAAAATAAGTATATGATGTGTTCAGGTCATACTAATATTGAATAGTTTTCTTTTTTTGTGCACAACAACAGTCCTGTTGTCTTATGTCTAACATCTCGTTTTTTACAGGAGGATGCTTCACGACACTTCCTGGCTGGTACTACTTTCTTGAGGAAGATCGCAGGAGAGGAGAAGAACACATTTGAGATTAACTTCTACGATGGGAGAATCTCGTCTATCAAGGAGAAGCTGATTGGGATGGTTATCATTGTTGCCCAGAAGAAGTAGAGGAACTCTCGACTGGAAACATTGCAAATTTTATATTTAAAAAAGGGAAATATTTTAACAACAACCACATCATTGCGTCTTTCTACATCTTTGTGAATTTGAAACTCAGTACAGATAGTAGGGTAATAGTAATACGAAGTACTGAGTACATTGTATTGAGGTAGTAGTAGTTTCGAACAAATTAATTTGAGAGATCTACTGATAACGGATGACAGATGTCGGATACTCATCTCCAGAGGGAGAGATTCTCTGAGAAACTGCAATCCATTTAGCATCTGTGTTGAGATAATTCAGGAGGCCGCACCAGGCGTTTATAATAGTGATTCCTAATAATTTTGCAAACATTTGCAAATTATTCGGAGCAGTTTTTAAGACATTCGTGATGCGATTCAGTAACTATTGCAACACTTTAACAGTCTACACGGCGTAGGATACCAAACTAAGTATATTTAGGATCAGGGGCGGTGGGACGCTTCTTAATTCTATTCTTTTTAAGATCGTCACTGGTGTCTCTAATTATGGAGTTTTTATCTTTTCATGGACTGAGATTTGACCGTGGGAAAACAGCATAAAGTAAGCTTACTTTACGTAATGACCATCGATGCTTGGTTTTTTTTTTCTGAAGGGCTAATATTACAGGTCATTTTTAGTAAAAATACGTATTTTAAGTTAACATACTACCCGTTCGTTTAATACTAATCTTTACAGATAGGCTACAGTGCATTTAAAGAAATGACACGAATGTGAGAGGACTCTACACGGTCAAAGAGTTTAAAAAGAGAAAGTTAAAAAGTTGTTTTTAAAATTAAAAGTTTTCTGATCTTGATCTTACGTTCTGCCGCGCGGCGGGGCTTTGGTTTACAACGCGCAAAAACTGCGTCTTTTCAGTTTCGCGCGCGAATTAAAATTGAAATTTAGTGGAGAGCCCAGCTCCAGACCGCGCAATTCCAAGACGCGCATTTTGTTCTTGCTTGCGCGCGTTGTGCCACTTGTTCGTCCATACTCGAGCCGAACAAGAAATTTTTCATTTCCACTTTTGTGGATTCTGGGAGGTTTGATTCGGACGGTCTGTACAATTTATTTGCGATTTCGATGTTTTTTCTTTACATTCTGATTTATGTGTCTTTCTTGATTCTAAACTTATAAATTCATTGTTGCCCATAATTTGGCTACTTTTTTGATGTTTTTCGTTGAAAGAAATTTTTGAAAAAGCTTGAGCAGCCTTCACCAAATGCCTGGATGAATAATTTGTCACTGTTAACTACGTTTTTGCTAGTTGTGTTGTACGCAGTGTCGATCAGGAGATCTTTACATCTACTTATATAGTAGTCAGGGTGTGAACTGCATGTCGTGTTTGCTAGTCGCGAGCGCGCTTACGAGACAAGCAAACACGTCAAGGTTCATTAACAAGCATGCTGCTCAGTCATTTTAGATTTAATACACAATGTAAGGATACCATGTAATAGATGAGACTCTTGCCGTCACCCTCGTTAAAGTCCCGTGAAAAACGGAGCAGTACACGCAAACTGATGCCCATTTTCCTCGCGTGACCCCGATTCAGCAGTTTGAGACACCAACTCTTTAGGGGGCCATATCTCAGGAACCAGACAAGATAGGAAAAATCGCCGTCTAACGAGGCGTACAGTTTTTAATCTAGTTTACCACTGTACCGGCCGTTTCACTCTCCGACCTAAAACAAAAATCGCAACCCAAAATGAATTCCAGCTCGTGTGATGTTAGTGAAAACAACATTGCCAGCGCCCGGAAATCCTTAGCGAGGAAAGTTCAACTCTGAATGTACAGTTTCACGAGGGGAACTTCTTCGATAGCCTGCCCGGGTTCAACACGAGATGTTCACACACGTCTGGGCACAGGTAATATAAGGCTGGTGTCCTAGTGGATTGTGGAGTAAACAGGATATTATAGGCCCCACGATGTTGTAGAGATGATGCTTTTGATTATTGAGTACCTGACTTCCTTCCCTCGCAGGTCTCCTTCTTCCATACACACGCCCCCTGAGGAAGTGTATTGACGTGGCTGCCTCCATGTTGAAGAGTGGGGGAACACTTATCCTAGTGGACTACTGTGGACCTCGTCACCCCGGATATGTGGTGCAAACATAGCTACCCGGTGGCCGGCACCCTGTATTGCCCTTTATAGCCGTGTAACATGTACATGTGATCTACTCGGCAGCTTCCCCTACACGCCATTTACTGCTGATTGGATAGAATGATCCCCCTCGTTTCCTTGTTTACTCGAAATACCCCCCCCCTTATAACACTCGTATTTTCAGTGTTCACTCGAGATACCAGTAAAAGTGCCACCAGATATGAACGAGTACATTCAGACGTAAAGGACGCTGGATTCAACATCCTTGTCCAGGTTGTTTACCAAAAATAAGTATATGATGTGTTCAGGTCATCTAATATTGAATAGTTTCTTTTTTTTGCACAACAACAGTCCTGTTGTCTTATGTCTAACATCTCGTTTTTTACAGGAGGATGCTTCACGACACTTCCTGGCTGGTACTACTTTTTGAGGAAGATCGCAGGAGAGGAGAAGAACACATTTGAGATTAACTTCTACGATGGGAGAATCTCGTCTATCAAGGAGAAGCTGATTGGGATGGTTATCATTGTTGCCCAGAAGAAGTAGAGGAACTCTCGACTGAAACATTGCAAATTTTATATTTAAAAAAGGGAAATATTTTAACAACAACCACATCATGCGTCTTTCTACATCTTGTGAACTTGAAACTCAGTACAGATAGTAGGGTAATAGTAATACGAAGTACTGAGTACATGTATGAGGTAGTAGTAGTTTGAACAAATTAATTTGAGAGATCTACTGATAACGGATGACAGATGTCGGATACTCATCCCAGAGGGAGAGATTCTCTGAGAAACTGCAATCCATTTAGCATCTGTGTTGAGATAATTCAGGAGGCCGCACCAGGCGTTTATAATAGTGATTCCTAATAATTGCAAACATTTGCAAATTATTCGGAGCAGTTTTTTAAGACATTCGTGATGCGATTCAGTAACTATTGCAACACTTAACAGTCTACACGGCGTAGGATACCAAATAATATATTAGGATCAGGGGCGGTGGGGACGCTTCTTAATTCTATTCTTTTTAAGATCGTCAGGTCTCTAATTATGGAGTTTTATTCTTTCATGGACTGAGATTTACCGTGGGAAAACAGCAAAAAGTAAGCTTACTTTACGTAATGACCATCGATGCTGGTTTTTTTTTTCTGAAGGGCTAATATTACAGGTCATTTTAGTAAAAATACGTATTTTTATAACATACTACCCGTTCGTTTAATACTATCCTTACAGATAGGCTACAGTGCATTTAAAGAAATGACACGAATGTGGAGGACTCTACACGGTCAAAGAGTTTAAAAGAGAAAGTTAAAAAGTGTTTTTAAAATTCAAAGTTTTCTGATCTTGATCTTTACGTTCTGCCGCGCGGCGGGGCTTTGGTTTACAACGCGCAAAAACTGCGTCTTTAGTTTCAGCGCGCGAATTAAAATGAAATTTAGTGGAGAGCCCAGCTCCAGACCGCGCAATTCCAAGACGCGCATTTTGTTCTTGTTGCGCGCGTTGTGCCACTTGTTCGTCCATACTCGAGCCGAACAAGAAATTTTTCATTTCCACTTTTGTGGATTCTGGGAGGTTTGATTCGGACGGTCTGTACAATTTATTTGCGATTTCGATGTTTTTCTTTACATTCTGATTTATGTGTCTTTCTTGATCTAAATTATAAAATCATTGTTGCCCATAATTTGGCTACTTTTTTGATGTTTTTCGTTGAAAGAATTTTTTGAAAAAGCTTGAGCAGCCTTCACCAAATGCCTGGATGAATAATTTGTCACTGTTAACTACGTTTTTGCTAGTTGTGTTGTACGCAGTGTCGATCAGGAGATCTTTACATCTACTTATATAGTAGTCAGGGTGTGAACTGCATGTCGTGTTTGCTAGTCGCGAGCGCGCTTACGAGACAGCCAAACACGTCAAGGTTCATTAACAAGCATGCTGCTCAGTCATTTTAGATTTAATACACAATGTAAGGATACCATGTAATAGATGAGACTCTTGCCGTCACCCCGTTAAAGTCCCGTGAAAAACGGAGCAGTACACGCAAACTGATGCCCATTTCCTCGGGTGACCCCGATTCAGCAGTTTGAGACACCAACTCTTTAGGGGGCCATATCTCAGGAACCAGACAAGATAGGAAAAATCGCCGTCTAACGAGGCGTTACAGTTTTTAATCAGTTTACCACTGTACCGGCCGTTTCACTCTCGACCTAAAACAAAAATGCAACCCGACAAAACTTCAAAATAATGAAATTCGCATCTCGCATGTGTGTCATGGTTTGATGCGACTCAGCCGTTCAAAGCTAACAACAGAAGCGGACGGAAACAATTGACGGAAAAGATCAAGACGAGAAGAGATGAGGGTCCGGTGTCGAATGAAAAAGTGTATGGATATTGATTGCCGTTAATCCAGCGAGCAAGCTATACGACAACGAGAAACCGAGATAGTTATAAGAGAACCTAAAAATGTAATAGAGCCAATATTGACAGACATATCAAGAAACCTTATATAAGAACAGACGAATCAGAGTGAAATAAACCCATAATGTAAAGAAATGAGATAAGACCCTTAACAAATAACAATTGTAATCTAGATATTAAGCTTAAAGAACTCACATGGACTCCAAGATAAGCTGCAAGTAAGACAACAATAGACTCAATCTATGCAAGCCCTCGGACCTAACTCCAAGTGGTAATCACATCCTCTCAACGAAATAAATACAGAAAAATGTACCTAATAGTATCAAGCTCCATACACACAAACATTTACATAAAGAGCTAGATACACGACAGACTAGTATATTGTTCTTATACGAAAGGTTGTCGTTTGGGGGTGATGGACCGGATGGAGAGAGATATAGCGGTAGCTAACGAGATGCCGGCAGGAAACTGGGACGGGTTTTAGGTGAAGATGATGCGAGATGCGAGTAGGTAAAGGGGACGGAGCGGTTGAGCGTGACTTGAGGTGGACATGTAAATGTGGATGGTAGGGCAAGATCGAGAGATGGGTGCTAAAAAATGTGAGGAGGTTATGGGAAGAGGACTGAGATGGAGAAGTAACATGGTCGACTTGGTCAGGGACAGCTGAGAGACTAGAGTCCAATCAAGGGGACGGCTCGGGGTGAAGGGTAATTGAGTTTGATGATGCATGTGAGTAAATGATTGATAGTCATGGGAAAGCTTCCCTGAGCAATGGAGGCAGTAGAGAAAGGGGATCTGCCTAGGGTAGCTGAAAGATGGACTAGTAGGCAGATGAGGGCGTTTTATCAATGGCTTCTAGGGGAGCTGACACCGACCTTTACTTTTCTACCTGATGATCAGATCAACCTTATTGTTTGATTGACCTCTTGCAAGCCGGCGGTTTCGGGTAGGACTAGCCGTTGAGATAGATGCGAAGTCTAGATAGATCAAGACGCAAGAAGAAACATTTGATTCGACACACCCCCCGACCCTCTCTCGGTCTCCCCTCGATTTTCCCCGGCATGTTCTGCACTGCTGTGTGAGAGTTGAACGCGAGCGCAGCAAAAACCATGACACGACATGCGAATGC
>CM035351.1:8366599-8566599 GCA_020137815.1 Hormiphora californensis
ACCCTACTCCCATTCCTCCATCTCTCACCCATCCTTTACCCCTTTACTCCCATTCTTCACTACTCCCCATTACTCATCTCTCAGCTTCCCTACCTCCCATTTACTCCATCTCTCAGCTACCCTACCTCCCATTTACTCCATCTCTCAGCTTCCCTACCTCCCATTTACTCCATCTCTCAGCTTACCCTACCTCCCATTTACTCCATCTCTCAGCTTCCCTACCTCCCATTTACTCCATCTCTCAGCTTCCCTACCTCCCATTTACTCCATCTCTCAGCTTACCCTACCTCCCATTTACTCCATCTCTCAGCTACCCTACCTCCCATTTACTCCATTTCTCAGCTTACCTACCTCCCATTTACTCCATCTCTCAGCTTCCCTACCTCCCATTTACTCCATCTTTCAGCTTCCCTACCTCCCATTCACTCCATCTCTCAGCTACCCTACCTCCCATTTACTCCATCTCTCAGCTATCCTACCTCCCATTTACTCCATCTTTCAGCTACCCTACCTCCCATTTACTCCATCTCTCAGCTTCCCTACCTCCCATTTACTCCATCTCTCAGCTACCCTACCTCCCATTTACTCCATCTCTCAGCTTCCCTACCTCCCATTTACTCCATCTCTCAGCTACCCTACCTCCCATTCACTCCATCTCTCAACTACCCTACCTCCCATTTACTCCATCGCTTACCTTCCCTACCTCCCATTTACTCCATCTCTCAGCTTCCCTACCTCCCATTTACTCCATCTCTCAGCTACCCTACCTCCCATTTACTCCATCGCTTACCTTCCCTACCTCCCATTTACTCCATCTCTCAGCTTCCCTACCTCCCATTTACTCCATCTCTTACCTTCCCTACCTCCCATTTACTCCATCTCTCATTTATCCTAACATTCCTACCCCTGAGAGATGGAGTAAATGGGAGGTAGGGAAGCTGAGAGATGGAGTAAATGGGAGGTAGGGAAGCTGAGAGATGGAGTAAATGGGGGGTAGGGTAGTTGAGAGATGGAGTGAATGGGAGGTAGGGTAGCTGAGAGATGGAGTAAATGGGAGGCAAGGATGGAGTAAATGGGAGGTAGGGAAGCTGAGGGATGGAGTAAATGGGAGGTAGGGAAGCTGAGAAATGGAGTAAATGGGAGGTAGGGAACCTGAGAGATGGAGTGAATGGGAGGTAGGTAAGCTGAGAGATGGAGTAAATGGGAGGTAGGGTATCTGAGAGATGGAGTAAATGGCAGGTAGGGAAGCTGAGATATGGAGTAAATGGGAGGTAGGTAAGCTGAGAGATGGAGTAAATGGGAGGTAGGGAAGCTGAGAGATGGAGTAAATGGGAGGTAGGGTAGCTGAGAGATGGAGTAGATGAGGAGTAGGGTAACGGAGAGATGGACTAGATTAGGGGTAGGGTAGCTGAAAGATGGAGTTGATGAGGGCTAGGGAAGCATAGAGATGGAAACGATTATGGATAGGGATTCCCTACCCCTAATTGTTTCCATCTCTATGCTTCCCTAATAGGGAAGCTGAGAGATGGAGTAGATGAGGAGTAGGGTAGCTGAGAGATGAACTAGATAAGGGGTAGGGTAGCTGAAAGATGGAGTAGATGAGGGGTAGGGTAGCTGAAAGATGGAGTAGATGAGGGGTAGGGTAGCTGAGAGATCGAGTTGATGAGGGGTAGGATAGCTGAGAGATGGAATAGATCAAGATCAAGAAATATTTGATTCGGCACCGACCCTCTCTCTACTCCTCGATGTTTCCCGCCATGTTCTGCAGCTGCTGTGTGAGAGTTGAACGCGAGCGCGTCAATAACATGACACGACATGCAACACGACATGCGAGATGCGAATTTCATTATTTTGAAGTTTTGTGGGGTTGCGATTTTTGTTTTAGGTCGGAGAGTGAAACGGCCGGTACAGTGGTAAATTAGATTAAAAACTGTACGCCTCATTAGACGGCGATTTTTCCTATCTTGTCTGGTTCCTGAGATATGGCCCCCTAAAGAGTTGGTGTCTCAAACTGCTGAATCGGGGTCACGCGAGGAAAATGGGCATCAGTTTGCGTGTATTGCTCCGTTTTTCACGGGACTTGAACGAGGGTGACGGCAAGAGTCTCACCTATTACATGGTATCCTTACATTGTGTATTAAATCTAAAATGACTGAGCAGCATGCTTGTTAATGAACCTTGACGTGTTTGCTTGTCTCGCAAGCGCGCTCGCGACTAGCAAACACGACATGCAGTTCACACCCTGGTTACATTCACTAAACCAAGAGTCTGGGGCATCATCTTGGCTGACAGCAAGACCCATCGAAGCACATGGACATCACCTGACCAAACAAGAGTTTGTCGATGCGATGCACCTTCGATTTGGAAATTGGATTACCGTTTCTTGATCTCCCCGCCAAATGCCCATGTGGGTCCAGTAACAGTGCCGATCACGCATTGTCCTGTCACAAAGGTGGTTACACAATCTACAGACACGACCGCCTGAGAGACAACTTTGCTGATATCTTATCCTACCAGGTGTCAGGTCTATAGAAACTGAAAAACTCTTACAACCATGTGAGGATTACGACCAAGAAATGCAGCAGTATCCTTGGGCAAATACAGATAGAGACGCCCGTATGGACATCGTTTGCATGGGATTGTGGGCTCCGGACCAGATGTCCTACATGGATGTCAGAGTCTGTCACCCGATGGCAGCTTCATATCTCAACATCAAGCCATCATCTCTGTACAAAAATCACGAAAAGTCCAAGAAGACGTGTTACATGAGACGAGTACAGATTGTTGAGGGCGGGACCTTCTCGCCACTGGTGTTTACCACAACAGGTGGCGTTGGCTCAGAAATGGACAGAGCGATGAAGAAGACAGCCAGACACATCGAGGACAAGCACGGAGAAATGTACAGCGAAGCGTTGGCGGCTATCAGAAGGAGACTGAGATTCTGCCTACTAATCGCAACCTTGAGATCACTAAGAGGATGCCGTGTAAAATGCACCCCAACGGGATTAGGAAATATAGACTTCAACATCTAAATAGTGTGTGAGATTTTATTTGTAATATTTATTGTTTATTTGAGTGAGTGATTTTAAGATTTATTTATTACTAACCCCAACACCGGGGGCAAATGATCGAACCCAATGTGAATGAGACTCATCGCGATTAACTCTTCATACGGTTACCCCCTTTCTCTCTTCGGCAGCTTCTCTCCGGCTGTTGGAAAGTGATGCCAATCGGTGTTGGGGTTTTTTTCTTTTTTTCTTTTTTTTAAAACTTTTTAAAAATTAAACAAAATTTTAAAATGCCCCTTTCCGCCGCTTACAAGGGCCGGTTTCAAAAGACAGGCATAAAGATACGATCTTTCCAAACCAATTATGAAGAGGTGTTTCAGTATTCTTGTACCCTTACTCCTTGTATCCAGGGAGGGGGAGGCTCTGTGAGGAGCTGACACCGGTACAGCATCTGTACATTTACAAGATTACAAGTTCAGAACACCCCTGAGCATCTCTAATTAGACAACCATGAGAAATAGCAGCTTCAAAAAAAATGTGTCTTCAATTTCACTTTTCAGAATTTCTCTGCTAACACAATAAGTTTCAGAGCCATACTCATTATTTAAAGCCCTCTCAGCCAGCAGAATAACAATGTCATAAAAAGGGCCATTTTTAGCTGTTTTTTCTTCATAACTCTTGACTGACTGGCTGTGCCCACTTCAAAATGCTCACAGCAACTCCTGAAATGGTACTGGCTGTTACCAAACCGGTTTTAGGGCGGTCCGACTCGACCATCCCTTCTTTGGTCACGACCGCGCCCTAACTTGCTTCCTGACTATGATGCGAGCGATCAGATTGTAGACGGTCATAGCTCCATCTCCTGATAAAATAGAGTTTCATCAAGACTTGGAGGTTAGATAGATCTATCGCGTTCTTTCTAAGTCCTAACCTCCAAATTTCAAGTATCTATCTAATATCTTGTCAGGGGGTGGAGTTATGACCGTGGGAACTGGGAAATTTTGAAAAACCTAATGAGGTCCATATTAGGTTGGGTTTGCCTTTATATCTTTAGCTCCTCACTCCTGTAAACCCCAAGAAAAACACCACTTAGAAAATGGAAAGTGACGAAAGTGTAACAAGTATACCAGAGATAGAAGACGAGTCTGTGGGTAGTTCAGTCAGTGAGAGACTACAAGAGGAATACGAGAGTCTCCTTAAATATGCTCTTGTAACTCCGGCTGGAGTTTTCTCAAATGGGTAAATAACATGATACATATCATTTATTATTTTCTCTTTTCATCAAGCGAAACGATGTTGTCATTTTCATATTTCAAAATATGGTGACGTTTCTAGGAAGTCGGTGCAGTTGATGTTTTGTTTCAGTAGTAGCGATAGTACTAGTGTTTCTGAAAGCTTCTTAATCTCTCGTTAGAAGAAGCTAAATGCTTGTCTAACGATCCAAATGGAGCATTTTCTTTCTCTTTTTTCCGTTTTTACTCTATGTAACAATTACTACTACTAGAATGCTCTAATACATACATTAAAATGACATTTTCTCTAGAGAATCTCTGTTGCCGAATCAGACGGAGGAACAGCTAAGACTTTTGCGAACTACAAATCCCAGTCCTGTTGCTTTTCTGCCACCACCCCCACCTCTGGACAGTGTAAGTTATAAATTGAAAAGAATGAGATCAGGGCGATGAAATGCGAACGAAGGGAAATATATAATGAGAAAAATAAAAGAAGAGATGCAATTAGAATGTCATCTGAATAAAGAGTTGTATCGCTCTCATTTCTATAGGAAGCTCATTCTCTCTGCTTATATCAGGAGGTTTGTTCAGTGGACGACCTGCCTGTAAAACTGATTCCTACACCTTCTGTTGTTACCCAAACAGGTGCTACAGCCATCGAACCACCCTCAGTTTCATCCAAGAGTATGTGCAATATTTCACATTGTTTTTTTTAAAATTTTGCAGTTAAATCGCTGTGTGTATGGATACTGGATAGTTCAATTTTGTAGTAAAATAAAGATGTCATGTTTTAGGTACCTCTATGAACACGACCGAAGGTGAAAGACAGAGAGAGGCTGGTGTTCAAAAGAGGGTATTTGGGGATCCACCCGTGCGACCACACGACCTATCTAGCAACTACACTCTAAATGGTAATGTTCTTTTGTACTCTCTTTATATCTTTCTTTCTCTATCCCTTTCTTGCTATCTCCCTATCTCCCATCTCTCTCCATCTCTCTCTATAAAATACTCTCTATATGTGCATGTTATGTGTTATACAATCACACATACAACAACTACACGTTAGATTGCTATATTATAATTGCCCCCCCCCCTCCACAGAACTAGATGCAAGTCTAGAGGATACACCTCAGTTTCAAGACCCTATCACCGAGAATTGTGAGGAAACCCTGATGGCCCAGCACGATACTGACATTGCTAAGTTGGAGTGCCAACTTGAGGAGTGGAATTCCTCTTTGAGACAGAATATTCTCGTGAGTGTAACATTGAGCTATACCTGCAGCTTCTGTATACCTACAGTCTAAAGTATACTGTAACAGTAGCTGTAGGTTTATACCAGTTGCTTTCTGGGCTGTGCTGACTGCTATGATATGCTTTTTGGTTGAGAAGTTGAACGAGTCTGAGCAAGATTAGGCTACACTGTACTCTAACCGTTTACTTTCTGTCTGTATCTGGCCAGATGATTTCCTCTTTATCCTATTGTACTGTAATGCCCCTCTCTCTCTCTCCCTCTCTCTCTCACACACAATTTCAGGCTGAGTTAACCCAGATCAAGATGAAATTACTGCAGCAGCAAAAGAGTAGAATTATAGATGAGAGAGAAAGGTAAGACGAACTATGGAATTATCTCAGCATTATTGAAGTAGCTTGGCCCATATTTTCCCAACACTATCTTCCTCCTTATCCAGGAGTAACACTTTTTTAAACATGTTTCAACATGTTTGAACACCCTGCAAAACAATGTTACACCCTCTAAAACAATACAACATTTTGAAACATTCAGGAGTAATGAGAAGATGGCCAGACTGACAATGCAAAATGAGGAATTAAAAGAACTGGTTGCAAACTGTGAGAGGACAATTGTGCAGAAAGATTCAATAATTGCCAATCTCACAACAACTCTAAACAAACAGAAGACTAAAGAGGGGCTTGTGAGGAGCTTCCATTCCTGGAAACTCCGACACTGTGATGAGAAAAGAGAGGTGAGTGACGGCAGCTGTCTTTGTTGGTTACGAAATCACCACTCCATACCGCTCCATCTAGGCAAGGGAGGGGTAACTTCGTTACCAACTGTCTTTGTGGTGTTGAACTGCTGTTGTCTCGAAACTAAATGATCAGTAGAATGTTGATCACTTACATGCTGATATAAATATGAACCCCATATAATCCTCGCTCTCTTTTCCTGACCCATTCAAATCCCAATCTGTTCAGGAGTTCTGTGGGAGGGTAGCGGACGAGTACTACTACCGACGTCTCCTATCCAAGGCATTCCGATCATGGCAGAGTGTTCGAGAGAACAAGTGGAGGGAGAGGGTAGAGAGGGCCTGTCAGAACAGAGCACAGGAGGTGTGTGAACAACTAACACGAGACTACGAGGGCAAAATAGAGGCGTTACAGAAGCAGTTGGGTGTTGCTCACACTGAGATAGGTTCACTTCGATCGGACAGGGCCCAATTCGAGGAGAGGATGAAGAAGGGATTCATGAGGGGTGTCTGTGCACTAAATTTGGAGGCCATGACCATGTTTAAGGAGGGAGAGGTCAGTAAGGAGAATGTGGAACCAGTCAACGCTCCAGCTCCCCTTCAGGTATGTGTGTGTGTGATTCTGTTTGAAAAATCTGATCTATAAAGATTTATGTTCGCAAAAGGCAAGCTTCCCCTCGTCCGACCCGAAGGCCATCTCTCTCTCTCTCTCTCCTCTCTCATCTTCTCTCTCTCTCCTCTCCTCTCTCTCTCTCTCGATCTCTATCTCTCTATCTCTCTCTCTCTCTCTCTCTCTCTCTCTCTCTCTCTCTCTCTCTCTTCTCTCTCTCTCTCTCTCTCTCTCTCTCTCTCTCTCTCTCTCTCTCTCTCTCTCTCTCTCTCTCTCTCTCTCTCTCTCATTGTGCGTTACTTGTGCAAACACGAGCGTAGATTATATTCTGTAGATTATATGTTTTATGCATGAAGAACATTCCTAGAAAGTTTCAAGTCGATATTTTAAGCAGAACGGAAAATATAATTTAGTGCAGGGGAATGAAATATGGTGCAAGGGCACGACATGTTCAGGGGAAAATTGCACAAATTGTGCAGGGGCAAATTTTAATTAATTTGCCTATAATTAGTTACCTAATTGATATATTAATCATACGGCTCTTCTAGTACTCGTAGTTATGCTACTAGAACATGCATAGAAAGTTTCGTGTCAAAATATTAAACGGTGTGGACACAGTTCGATCACAAAATACGCAATTTTGGTGCAAGGGCAGCCCCTGCACCATTTGCCCTTGCACATTGCCTGCCCTTGCACCAAAATTCCATTTTTTGCACGGCTCTAACTAACTAATTAATTAATTTTGACTATTCCCACTTTTCGAACATCATCTTTTATGATTGAAGAACATTCCTACAAAGTTTCAAGTCGATATTTTAAGCAGAACGGAAAATAGAATTTGGTGCAGGGGCGCGGTGCAGGGGACAGAACACGCAATGTGCAGGGGCACGGTGCCCCTGCACCGTTTTTAATTACCTATAATTAATTAATTAATTAAAAATTCAAAAATCCGCCAACGTCATGACACAAAGGAATACTACAAGAACATGCCTACAAAATTTCAAGTCGATATCTCAAACGGTGTGGCCACAATCGTTGACATGTTTTTTGCCCCCCCCCCCCCCCCCCAAAAAAAAGACTTTTCTTTGTTCTTAATAGGGCCGGCATTTTTGGGTTTTTGTGCAGGGGCACGTTTTTTGCTGTTTTCTTCGGGTCGGAGGTGCCTGCCGGCACCTAAATTGACAATGAAAATATGTACAACTTGTATTATACAAGCGAGCAAAATTACAGAAATTACTTGATATTCAGTTTTGTTAAATAACACCCGACACTTTATTTCAGAATGTTCCATTGGATTCAGCACACCCTCTACCGAATATAACCACGACATCCCACCCTCCCCCGCCCCCTGCACGGAAACAAGTACTGGTGAAGCTGTCAGGGGCACCACTGAACTATGCTGCCCCTGTAAAACCACGCCCTGCCCCTCCTGAGGTAATTGGAGGAGGAAGTAGGGCTCATTGTGATATGTTACCGGGCGATTACTATATTGTACATCTTGTACCCTTGTAACATTAACATTGATTCCAGGCTGTTATGGTAGAGCGACACAGTGGCCCGACACACCACCCTCCAATGAAACCAGCACCTAGAAAACCACGCCACCAATTATCTGTCAAGATTGTCGAATAAGAATGGTTGGGGAAAATAAGGAAATGTATGAACTGTAGATTTTGGGAGGGCTGACTGCAGGGACAATTCTATTGGATACAGTGTTTTTAATGTGACAAATGAAGAAACATTTAGTATATGTTATTGTATGTGTATAGACAATTGATTTAATATACCCTAAAAAGACAATATTTTATCGATTGATTTCTCCGTGCATGCAAGATCGCCGCTCCGGATTGCCCAGAGGGCGGTTATTCCGTGGTACAAATGGAGCGCGCGCAACCGCGCATCAATGAAAAGTACGTTTTTCAGCACTTTCTCAATGCACGCCGGGTCCCTCAAATTCCTTGTGTCAACAGGTAGGGCCGGGGCAGGAGCCCGAAACACCACGGCGGACCCGGGCCACCACTGGGCCAGCCTGATGAGACACGGAACACCAGCTGGTGTACAGTGATGCCTCAAGGGCTCGTAGTAAGAAGGGCGTAACCTGGGCGAGTTGGCCGACTGCCGAGGTCTTGTTACATTGAAGAGACCGAGCTTATCAATAATCTGTTTATTGATAAGCTCGTTTATTGAACAACAAACGATTTTAATAAAGGGAGTATAAAAATTATCAAAAAAACAGAACTCTCAAAATAATTCTCGAAAATCTGTCTAACGGCAAGACTACTGTCCAACTTCAATAAAACCCAGTCTATAGGTACATATTCATCTAGATTCATCTAGATGCATCTTGCCGGAAGGATAGTGTGAGGCTGATGGCTGTCGAGAGAGAGGAATATCTCTCCTGCTGCTCCAGTAGCATGACAGTAACGCCCGATACACTGGACTGAGATTCTCGGTAGTACAATAATTGTAAAATGCTTGGTAGCAGATATTCGATGCGTCATATCACCATAAACAATCATCAGAACACTTTCTCTTCCATGTCCACTATCGTCTGCCATGTTTCCCACCAGGTGGGGGCGGGGGTGGTGTCTCCATGAAGGCTCTTCTGAATGTGTCCGTCAAAGATTCAAATGTGTCAACTACCTCTTCAAACACTCCCACTTCTACGACTGGCGGTGGGGGAGGCCTCCTTGGACGCCTGAAATAGGGCAGTTGCTAATACGTTAACCATTGCATTACATATTTAGGGGCAGGGGAGGCCTCCTAGGACGCCTGAAAGTGAAGTAGGGGGACGTTGGGAAGAAGATCAAATCAACAACTTGGTTGGTACTGGGATGGGGGAATGGGCGAGGGATTGATATAATCTTGTAGGAAGCTGTAACAATACCTTCTGGCCACTAGGATTATCACTATCAGTAGGACAACAGCCCCTCCGATACTGCAACCAACAATTATCCAGAACAATGCTGAAATTAAAATATTTCGTTAGGAATTAATTGTTATGTTCTAACCCTCCCCTGTGGGGTGCGCGAAACAGAGTCTAGCTAGGCAAGTAGTGAATTGCATCTATATTATTTCCCAGTCCCGGTATTTCCCTAAACGACCAAAATTTTGAATTTTTTCCCTGCCCGGGTGAATGCCGAAGGCATTCACCCGGATGCCTTTTTACTTTGTAAAAAGGCATAGCAGGGTTAGAATTCGAAAACGACATTTTGGTATACTAACTAATCGGTAGAGGGACATTTTTTGGTCACACTTTCGTTGCGAGGGCAACGGTGTAGCAACAAGAGCCGCGCGCACAGTGACGAGCTACTCCTTCATCAAACACCTCATTGACACAGTTTGATGGACGTGTGTGTGCGCGCCACTCAACAAAACATGAACTGCTCTGCCGCGCGTTTCGCGTGTTACATACACATTTTCATCTTGCGAGTCGAGTGTGAGATGTTAGATAAGTAGTGAAGTTGGAATGTCAAAAGCTGGTTAGCAAGTGTCATGTGATTGGGAGCTAGCTAACTCTAAGCTATGTGAGAAGTATACTGACAGCTAGATCGTATGCATCTCACATTACATTATGACCAAGCCTTGCTCCTGTTGGCAGTGACAATGTCACTGACATGTGAAACGGTAGGGCAGGGAAACACAGCATTATCTTACTATATAATGCAAAAACACCCGAAACTTGATCCCACCCATGCATGTTTGGTGGTCCCTAAATCGTCGTCATCAAGATCAGATCACATCACCCAACATGCATGATCAGATCACCCTACTGAGGATCAGATCCCCCCACCCAAGATCAGATCATCCCATTGAGGATCATATCACCCCACCCATGATCAGATCACCCCAGTGAGTATCAGATCATTCCAGTGGTTATCAGATCCCACATTTCACCCAGCAGTCCACTGTGCGTGATGAGATCCCCATATAGAGTAGAAAATAGACAGAGACGACAGAGAAATTGAGATAGAAATGAAGAGAGAGAGAGAGAGAGAGAGAGAGAGAGAGAGAGAGAGAGAGAGAGAGAGACAGACAGAGACAGAGACAGAGACAGAGACAGAGACAGAGACAGAGAGACATGCAGACAGAGAGACATGCAGACAGAGAAACAGAGCGATACGAAAAACGAGGAATTTCCTAGGTGTTTTTAGTTTAGTGTACGTCGCTTGAGTAATCAATTAATTGTAAACCATCCGTAGGATGGCCTGGGTCCACTAGTGAATACATAATGCAATAATTCTTGTTCGAAGTTCATGTTGTCAAGAAAAAGGGAATTGGTCGCTCTACTTTAGCATATTCTAGTCCTGTTTTAGGTTATAGATTCTGCGCTTTGATCCCGGGGCGCAGTGAAACAGGGTCGAGCAAAGTAAGGGAGCGGCGCGGTGAGATAGGGTCGGGCAAAACTAAAACCACCTGGGTGGCAATACTACGGAAAATACTGATTCTAGGGTAGGGAGATGGTGATCCCGGATAAAATATGAACAGTACAAGAACCACACTTACTCGGACATTTGGCATTCAATTCTGAGCCCTCCTCAGAACAAGTTACAGAGTAGGAACTACCCTCCTTGTTGGAACATGTGTAATCCAGAGTCGACTGGTAAATTAAGGATGTTCCGTCTGTGACAGACGACTTGTCGCTCTTCTTTCCTATGACACAAGACTCTGAGGGTAAATGAAGTTTAGGAGTTGTTTTAGTTCAGGTGTAGACGTATGAAAAACTTGATAACTTACTGAAGCAAGCAGGTTGTGCAGATGTGCATGTTTGAGTATTGGTCTTTGTTTTCAAGATTGAGTATCCGCTGGAACAAAATGTTGTCACCGGTGTTCCTGTCATAACAGTGTAGCCACTGGCCGGACTCCGATAGCCATTAGCGATAGAAGCCACTTCACAAGTTACTAAACGAAAAAGTGTGGAGGTGAAGATCTGTGACATAAATGACGTCTGTAAAACTCAGCAGATTGTGCAATCCCCCTGGGTGCATCAGCTAGGTCAACTACTGGTTTCGTAACGTGCGGTACCGAAACGCATCTCTAGTGTGGAAAGTACGGCACACCCCTTGGCGGGAACTCCAAAATTAGCATTTGATCTAGCTGAAACGCCCAGATTCTTTGTTCTAGACACAAACCTGTACAATCGGTAATGCTGTCTGAACCGGTAGTGACAGTTGTCAGTCCTGTATCACATGAAGTGCATTGAGTTTTTCCTGAGTTGGGTTGGTAAGATCCTACCGAGCACTTCTCACAGACTCCTCCAGAGCTGTAGCTGCCTGCAGGACAGGTCAAACACTCTTTCCCGACCTGACCCGCCCCGTCGTTGCATTCCACATCATAGCTGGCAGTCACTCCGGTAGAGGTGAGACTCACAGTGGAACGTTTTTTAGAAGAACTGTAGCTAAAGGTTACACTTGTAGGATTAGAAGTTAGCTGAGACTCAAAGGCATAAATTCCATCGCTAGAAGCTCCATTTTGAGTGACGGTAATTTTGAGAGAAACTGCAGAATCTGCGACGGAGCAGGTAATCTGAGAGAGTGAAGGGTTAGATTCGACTAAGAAAAAAATGGGTACGACTAAAGAGTATGCTCTTGAATGTCCTTTTTATGAAAGATTACTTGAAAAAGATTTGGGAAATAGGACTACTTTGCAAAGTCATTACGTACATCGGAGGTTGTAAGCGTACAGGTACTTTTAGTTAGGCAGGTATAGTCCCCAGAAGAGGTGAAAAAGTTTAATAGAGCAGCCTTCATGTTATTGTGACAGGTTGTAGCTCCAGACATTGCTATGGTCGCTTCCAGCTTTCTAGTTTTTGCCACTGCCAACGCTGTGAGGAAAACTCGGTTAGCTAACTTAAGATATTTACAACGAGAAAATGAGGTTACCATGGTTACCTGTACAAATAGGAAAATCTCCAAGGGGGTTGGTCTTGGAAGCATGGGACCACTGAGAGTTAGAGTTATCACAAGTTACGTTCATTTCAGTACGCAGGTCAGAACCGCTCTGGTAGTATTGATTATCCGGACAGCTGTACAAACACTCATTACCCTCACACTCGAGAGTTCCGGAACTGAAGGAAAGAAGAGGACACGTAGAATCGGAATTGTTGTAGGCTGACTAACTCAATAACTCCATTAGCCACTTTGCTTCCCTCCAAGATGCAAGGTCCAAACAATAGTGTCATCCTCTTCGACGTTGGTTAATTTTTGTGTCGCCAGGACAGTTCCGTCATCGTTTTCTACCCCTTTGACTCCATCCAAATCCAGAGCTACAGTCAAGAGTCCAGTCGAGGAGAGCTTGACTAGGCAAGTTAATACTACATCGGATCCTGATATCACAAGCTGGTTTGGAGAACAAGCAACACCTAAATGTGAAAAAAGATAAATAAAGTATCTGCTGAAAAACACAATTCGGATTGATCTTGGGGTTCGTAGATAAGATATTAGTGACCAAACACTGGTTTGTTGTTAAACGTACTATACGCCTACAAGGTTGATGAATGGTAGTACTCTCTTCCACAGCACACGTATAGTTTCCAGGGCCTTCACTCATCAGGAGATTTGGAACTGACAATTTACCTAAAAATACGGTTTTTACTAACGGTTTTCTTTTCATCAGATTTTTATAGGGGATGTAATCAAACCTACTTGTTATTTTGTTGTTATTGAAAGAGGTTGTTAGGCCGGATGAGGCTTCAGTAGCATTGGGAAGAGTCCATTGGATCTCGAGTGAGCTGTTAGAGGCAGCTATCTCACAAGTCAGCTCCACATCCTCTGCCACACTCCCCGCCACAGCCCCACCCCCACTAACAGCGGGAAAGTTGACGGAGAAGGTATGGGAGACGTCATGGGATTCACTTTGCCCTGCATACGTCACCGCCATGACACAGGTTGTATTTCCAGAATCACCAAACTTAAACGTATCTTCATCGTAGGTTAGTTTGTTCCCACTAGCCGTGAATGTTGAGTTTCCAAATGTATCACTCCATGTCGGGTTACCAGCAGTTTCGTTACCTAGGGGAAGAAGTTTATCTTTTAAATTGAGTTTATGTCTTGCCGTCTTAACTATTTTCTCGTGACACGTCAAACTCAATATAACACATAATTAAAAGACTTTATAGATGTACCAAGGGGAGAATAGGAGCAAAGCAACTCAAGTTCTTCTGATGTCTCATATCGGTAGATGGTAGCATCCGAGGGACTTGCAGTGATAGTGTTTAACGATCCGCTGACACCTGCAAACAAAACAATGACTAAAAATACCTGGTAACCTTTAACAATCAATAAATCTGATAACAGACTAGATAAGCAATATGTTGAAGTCGTACCTAGAACGTCCAATGCAAAAAGGACAGCACCTAAGACGAAGAACATGACAAATAAATACAGTAAGGACTGGAAATACTGAGAAGAATTATAGTGTAAACCTGATCAGTCAACCTAGTAACACTGTATGTTTTATACATAACAGTGAGAAATGCGTAAGCATATTACAACATATTGACTACCATATTACTGTCTCATAATATGTACGACTGTCGACTACCCTCTGTCAGGCCCCCGGTGGCACGCCAATTTGAAGCTGCCGGGAATGGCCAGAGAATAACAAAAAAGTTGCCGATTTTTCAATTTCACGATTGTAACAATCCTTGTTAAATTTTACCAATTACCGACCAATTACACCAATTAGCTCCTTTAATTGACCCCGGAGAACTTCGAAAAGTAACTCATGTGATTCAGCGTATAAAAATTAGTGGGGATAGTGGGCAATGACATGAGTAATAGCCCATTCTAAAAAGTTGCTAATTACCGGCTAATTATGCCAATTAGCACACTTAATTGACCTCTGAGGTGATTAAAAAGTAGCTCACGTGATTCAGCGTCCCAAAATTAGTGGGGTTAGTGCTAAAACTTGATTAATTTAGAAAATTTCAATTTTTGTATTTTCCGGCAGCTTTTTGTATTTTCCGGCAACTTTCCCTCCCCATTCCTAAGGAATATGCGAGGAATATAGAAATCATGCCGATTTTTTCTTGCCGATTTTTTAAGATACAGATTCAATAAAGTTAGAACTGATCTCTGATGATTTCACCCACATTTTAACTTTAAAAGGACCAAATGGAGGCATGTGTCCCCAAAACTTCGCACAATTGTGAAAAATACGAATGTGTACTGAAACACAAGGATTGTTTCTATCCTGAAATTTAAACATGGTCGCCGGCTAAAATCTTGCCGAAATCTAGGTCAACAGAGCTGACTTGCCGGAAGGAATGCCATTCCTAGATTCCTCACATTGTGCCACCGGGGTCAGGCCAGCACTCTGACCACGGTTCTCGCACGCACTAGGGGAAGGCGAATGCTTGTAAAATGTGTTTTCAAAACATTTGAGTAACTACATGTGGGGCAGTACACTTTGGGCATATAGTACTTTGGAGAATGGAGTAGGAGATTGGTACCTACCATCCGGAAGATTTAGGAGTCAAATTATTGCAACAACTTTAATTTAAAAATTAAAAAAGCGAACTTTTCTGATGGATACAGGATTCGATTCAATACTTTCTTCTTTTCAGATTGTTATGCCTAATTCTACTAAATAGTGTCCATATATTCAATTAAGCAACAACAATAGCAGCACGATCAGTCCTTCGGTGAACTCGATCAAAACAGATTCTGACACTCCAACAAAATCGTTTTAAGGCGGAAATCACTTCAGAAACCAACTTTATTCGTCCTGAAAATGTAAAACTGTCAACCTTGACTTCCGAGTTCACAACTTAGAGACTGTTACAAATGAAGTAAGTGGTTACAAACTAGCAATGACTAGATGTTGTCGATGGTGTGGCGAATTGTGTGAGTGAAGGAATCCAGTGTATCTGACACAACATTCAACACAGACGGTTCTTCCATGGGCGGGGGTGGAGGTGGGTGTCGAGACCTAAAACATTCTGATTTAGTATTGTGTTTTCACGGTTAATGATCGAGAACATCTTATCACTTACTTTTTCACTATAACAATAGCAATGATGATTAGAAGAAGAACGGCTACGGAAACAGAAACTATTACAATTAGCAAAACGATACCTGAAACAAGTATCCTGTTAAAAGGAAATACTTCAATCGGACAAAAGTAAATACGTATTCTTGGTTCACTTATTTTACACTTACTTGGGCATTTTACATCCAATTCTGAGCCCTCTTCAGAACAAGTTACAGAGTAGGAACTACCCTCCTTGTTGGAACATGTGTAATCCAGAGTCGACTGGTAAATTAGGGATGTTCCGTCTGTGACAGACGACTTGTCGCTCTTCTTTCCTATGACACAAGACTCTGAGGATAAATAAAGTTAAGGAGTTGCTTCAGGTGCATTCAAAGAAAAACTTGATAACTTACTGAAGCAAGCAGGTTGTGCAGATGTGCATGTTTGAGTATTGGTCTTTGTTTTCAAGATTGAGTATCCGCTGGAACAAAATGTTGTCACCGGTGTTCCTGTCATAACAGTGTAGCCACTGGCCGGACTCCGATAGCCATTAGCGATGGTAGCCACTTCACAAGTTACTGAATTATAAGGGGAAACAAAGTCTGATAGGATTATACTGGCATCAGGGGACCTGTAATATAAGAAGTAATGACCTGTCCTAGTAATTCTGACTGTACATGTCGATCTAAAAACCTCTTACACACAAACCTGTACAATCGGTAATGCTGTCTGAACCGGTAGTGACAGTTGTCAGTCCTGTCTCACATGAAGTGCACTGAGTTTTTCCTGAGTTGGGTTGGTAAGATCCTACCGAGCACTTCTCACAGACTCCTCCAGAGCTGTAGCTGCCTGCAGGACATGTCAAACACTCTTTCCCGACCTGACCCGCCCCATCGCTGCATTCCACATCATAGCTGGCAGTCACTCCGGTAGAGGTGAGACTCACAGTGGAACGTTTTTTAGAAGTGCTATAGCTGAAGGTTACACTTGTAGGGTTAGCAGTTAGCTGAGACTCAAAGGCGTAAATTCCATCGCTGGAAGCTCCATTTTGAGTGACTGTGATTTTGAGAGAAACTGCAGAATCTGCGACGGAGCAGGTAATCTGAGAGAGTGAAGGGTTAGGTCCGACTCAAGAGCAAGCTCTTCAATGTATTTTTCTCATGAAAATATTTGGGAATCAGAACCAGTTATGTTTGACATCCTAACTGCTAACGTACGTCGGAGGTTGTGAGCGTACATGTACTTTTAGTCAGGCAGGCATAGTCCCCAGAATTAGTAGTGAAAAAGTTTAACAGAGCAGCCTTCATATTATTGTGACAGGTTGTAGCTCCTGACATTGCTACGGTTGCTTCCAGCTTTCGAGATTTTGCCACTGCCAACGCTAGTAAGGGAATCAGTTAGCTAACTTAAAATAATCAAAGTGAGACTACAAATGTAGACTACAAGGTTACCATGGTTACCTGAACAGATCGGAAAATCTCCAAAGGGGTTGGTCTTGGTAACATGGGACCATTGAGAGTTGGAGTTATCACAAGTTACGTTCATTTCAGTACGCAGGTTGGAACCGCTCTGGTAGTATTGATTGTCCGGACAGCTGTACAGACACTCATTACCCTCACACTCGAGAGTTCCGGAACTGAAGGAAAGAAGAGGACACGTAGAATCGGAATTGTTGTAGGCTGACAACTCAATAACTCCATTATCCACTTTGCTTCCCCCAAGATGCAAAGTCCAAGCAAGAGTGTCATCTTGTTTGACGTTGGTTAGTGTCTGAGTTGCTAGGACAGTTCCGTCATCGTTTACTACCCCTTTGACTCCATCCAATTCAAAATTGACGGCCAAGAGACTGGTTGAAGAGAGTTTGACTAGGCAAGTAATTTCCACATCGGATCCTGATATCACAAGCTGGTTTGGAGAACATGCAACACCTAAAAGAAGTGGGAGAAAGTATAATAATTTTGAAAAGTAGTAAGTAAGTAAATCTAATCAACTAACGAAACATACTCACTGTAGACAACAAGGTTGAAAATCGCCGAAGAATCCTCAACGGCACACGAGTAGTTTCCTCCTTCGGATATTTGCAAATCAGTCACACTCAGCTTACCTGAAAATCATTTGTCGTGCAAAATTGTCGGGCAAAATTGTAGGAATTTAATTAATTTAATCTTACTTGTGATTTTGTTGTTATTGAAAGAGGTTGTTAGGCCGGATGAGGCTTCAGTTGCATTGGGAAGAGTCCATTGGATCTCGAGTGAGCTGTTAGAGGCAGCTATCTCACAAGTCAGCTCCACATCCTCTGTCACACTACCCGCCACAGCCCCACCCCCACTAACAGCGGGAAAGTTGACGGAGAAGGAATGGGTTGCGGTGTGGACGAGAGAGTCAAATAATACTTTAACGGTGCAGGTTGCAGTACCAGTATCTCCAAAACTAAATGTGTCTTCATCATAAATTAGAGAGTTACCACTCTTTGTGAAAGTAGTGTTACTAAAGGTATCAGTCCAAGCTACCGTTTGAACTGTTTCACTCTTCAGGACGGTGTATGAGCATTGTAGCTCTAGCTCCTCGGTTGTTTCATATCTGTAGATGGTTTCATCGGAGGGACTGACCGTGAGCGTGTTAGCCATTTTTACTTCCACCGTTTTAGTAGACGAATAACCAGCGCCATCCTTCACTCCACAGGTGTACGTATCTTCGGAGTCAAGGGATGTCAACTCTAAAGTTCCTGGAAATAAAATGTGAGTTATCACAGGATTTTTTCAGATGACCTAGAATTTTCACAGGAAACTTTCATAACATCATATTCAGAGAACAATGATATTTTAATCCATTCTTACTGGTTGTTGTGTTAGAACTGCTATCATAACTTTTGCTGCTAGTCTTGACAGCCCCAGAACTATCCTTCCACTCAAGAACAGTGCTATCGTAGGTTTCAAGAGTGCAATTTAGTTCCAAATCTCCCCCTTAGTGCCAACGACGGTGTAAACTTCTGAGCCGCCGACCTCACTAGATATGACAGGTACTGCAGGGAGAAGCACACATTATGAAATCAGGTTGTTTATCACCAATTACCAAGTTACGAAACTAATTTCTACAGCAATAACTTGTGTGCCAGTGCAATGCCGGTTTCAGTTTGTTGGCCAATGGCCGGTAATGCTGTTTGACACTGGACATTTCACATCCATTATGTTTGACGTTTGTGCTTTGTATTTCATTTGATATAGTGTGTTTCCTGTGTATACCTGTGTACTTGACATCAAACTCTTCAGTCGTGTACAGTGAACTGTCAATGGTGACCTTTGCAGTCACAACACCCTCCGTCTTATCATCCGGGAAGTTGATCGTATGTCCGGTGAAGTTGAGAGTCCCAATGATTGAGTCTGCTGTCGTTGAGGTTGATTTGCGGACTGAAGATGATTAGTTTAGTTTTAATTAATAGCCTGGATAATGGATAATGGATAATTAAATGGGTCTAGTTATAGTACTGGAAAGTTAATTTTGAACTGACAAATGAAGTGTGTTGCTGTCGTTCCAAGGTTATCTGACCAGGAGATTGAAACAGGGAGGGAATCCGGGGTGTCCGTGCCCAACACTACCGACCACGCATTATTTGCATAGTCAGATCTTTGGTGAATGTAGGTAGGTCCATCGGGGATGATCGAAACAGTCGTGTCTGCAAGTATTTCAAATGATTCAAATTTTAGTCTTCCACCAACCATTGGAAGCTAATTCTTAGCAAATATTGGATCTTTACCTGATGAAGCAACTACAAGTGGAATAAGAAACAGCAAGAACATTTTAGTGTAATAAAAACTAAAAGTGTCTAACGTTCATATATTATAGTGTGTGTTGCTATGGAATCAATTATACAGCGATTATATCCACATGCTATTAACTGCCACAGAGCGATTAACGAACGTAAGATGCTGGAAATGGTAAGACGATATGATAGGATGATATATATTTCCGTCAAGACAGCTAGTATAACGTGTTAGCACAGTATAATCATTCAAAGGCCCGAGCCGCCGCTACCGATAGCCCGAATTGCGTAAGCATTTAGTTGATCCAAAACATATTATGTGTATATATCGACAACACATTGAATCCCCACAGGAGAGGAGTTCGATTGTGAATGAGTTAGAGTAATCCAATATCCTATTAATTATGGATGAAACGAATGTTAATTAATGAAGGAGGAGAGTGTAAATGGTAATGGTCACCTTCACTATACTACCTGCCTTAGTGGGAGAATAAAAGAGAACGTCTAGACAATTATATATGAGTTAATAATATTCAATAAGACGCGTCTTGTTGAATAGTTAACTCATATATATAATTGTGTCAAATGTACATTTACTTCAACAAAAGACTCACTTATCAGGAGATGATTCTCTGAGTCTAGTCTGACGATTGTATTCCCCTAAAATTCCTCCAGGAAGGCTGTGTGTAGTGTGAGTACCACGGTAATTTACATTTGTTCAAAGCCGGCTCGCCCACCCTTGAATTATGGAAGTCGGAGATGAGGTGATCTCTGACTCTCCCCTTCCCCAGAATTTGTTCAAAATCTCTCATTTGCCACTTTTTCTGTTTTTGTCGACGAAGGTTTTTACTATCAGTGGAGATTGGAGATTTAATACTTATCAGTAGAGAAAGTGAAAATCTATATTATAAGTTGGAGATGAACGTCGTCTAAGAAGCGTGCAACACTAGCGTGCAACAATTTGCTCCATTTGCCCGTGCGAATCAAGGGGTTGTTATGGTGGGTGGGCAAGGGTGTGAATACTGCACGTGCATGTTGTTGGATGTTATGTTGCGTGTTCCTGCGGTGTTTTGTGGTGTTTTGCCATCTACTACTGCTGCCCCAATGATTGCCAAAGCTTCACTACCTACGTACCCCCGATAATTACTCTACACAGCTACAATTCTACGGATGTTCATCACCTAATTCGACACGTTTCAAGCGGCCCTCTTCTGATCACCCTCGATGTTCATCACCATCCCTTATACCACTCCACCAACCCCGACACAGATATGATGAAGAGATGGAGTGAGAGAGGATTCAATAATGCGTGCCGATAGGAGTCAGTAGGGGGCGGAGGATTCAACAGGGGGGGGGGGGCTAAGGATTCAATAGCGGGTGGGTACTGGGTAGTTAATAGGGGGGGGGGGTAATGATTCAATAGGGGTGAGGGGAGTCAAAAGAGCCGGGGAGAGTGAGGAATGAGGATTCAATAATGTGGGGGCGACAGGAGTCAATAGGGGGCGAGGAGAGTCAATAAGCCATAGAGCTTTACTTTTGCTAGGGTATCAATGGGATTAGGGTGCAGGGAGGGGTGGGAGGTGTTGAGAAGAGTCAATAGAGTGTGAGAGGAGTTTTTTGGTCTTTGCCTGGGCTCTCTAGTGGTAGATAAGAAGGAAATGAGGTAGTATAGAACAGATTATCAGTATCATGATGCTCCGAATTTCAATAGGTAATTAGGGAGGGTCGTGGGAACTCGGAACTTTAGTGGAATCATAATTGGCCACAATTCGGAAAGGTCATAATTGAAGCACGCCCTTTCCTGTTCCCTAGAGAGAGGTAGGGAGGGAGGTAGGGTAGAGAGGAGAGAGAGGAGAGAGAGAGAGAGAGGAGAGAGAGAGAGATAGTGGAGAGAGGAGAGAGAGAGAGAGGAGAGGTGGATAGATATATCGAACTAGAGAGAGAGTCATCGAGAGAGAGAGAGAGAGAGAATCTCTCTTGCGAGATCTCGGAGCGCCAGGGTCTCGCTAAGCTCTATTAGCGCTAGATTAAAGAGAGTGGAGTTCGAGATTCCAATACCGTTTATAGCTACTGGGGAGCATGATGGTGAATTGGAGAGAGTAAGAGCAGTCTAGCAGGGTTAACGATAGGACCGGGATGAATGGTGTGTATGCCTGAGAGCACTCTACGTTGCGTGTGTCCTTCTTCCTGCTCCTGTCCTTTTTTCAAGAAACACAGTCAGTTACTTTCACTGTATGCAGTGCTGCGGTTCCAGTCAGATAGAGAGAGCTAGAAAGAGAGATAGATAGAGAGATATAATACCGCCCCAGTCCCTGGTCCCACTTGGATAGGTAGATAGTATGAGAGGACTATAATTCTGCGGTAAGTGTAATTACGGGATAACCGCGGGGCTAGTAGTTACTAGGTAGCTAATATATGATACAGTCTATAAGTTTCGGCGAACTGCTCTCTCTCTCTCTCTCTCTCTCTCTCTCTCTCTCTCTCTCTCTCTCTCTCTCTCTCTCTCTCTCTCTCTCTCTCTCTCTCACGTTTTCTCTGTGTCGATTTCATATATCCGATCACCGATGAGAGAACCAAAGAGCAATTACTTCAGTAAAGTAGTGGCTTTCGATGACCAGTTTACAACAGTGATTTGTCGACTTCTGCAGATTCATGTCACGTACCGATTCTTCTGCTATATATTCTTCCTGAAATAAAACCAACGAATCTCAATTCTTTCCTATTGAATACATCAAGTGAAATATATATATCTGTCTCTCTTGCTCATTGTGCCTATAATTGTGCTTCCCCATTGTGAGTGTATTATATTGTCAGCAGTGCGGAAATTAAGAGATTAACATACCGGCGAGTTGCTATTATGTACTCGTAGTTAGACATAGATTGGCCGGGTATAATGTGCTATGTGCCAGCTGACTTGTGTGTGCCATTCATTAGATTTAGTATTCACTCGTACGGCCTCTATTTGTTTTGTACCCCATTTCTTGAACATTCCAGGAAACATAATATGATGATAATATGATGATTCATTGTCTGGTTTTGCAGCTCTTCCTCCTACATACCGGGACAGGGTACACATCAGGTAATGATCATGAACAATACAATCATTCAATCTGTGGATATTTTTTTGTCCGTTGTCGCATAAGTGTGCCCTAATACTTCCGTTGGAATGATCACTTGTGTGATTCGATGAATACATTTTAACTCGAGCGATATGCTGTATTCCATAACCGTTCACCTTTTGCAGAGGGAGATGTGAGGACACTGTACGGGGTAGAGACGCTTACCCTAGTAGAAGCATTGGCATCCACAGAAAATGTTCCACCATCTCAGAACAAGGGGCTCTGTTTTGATGCCGCGCCCAGAGCCGCCAGACTTCTGAATATGAAGTATGTCATAAACCGCATAACAGTAGCATTTTCTGGGCCATTAGGACGATTTAGTGCCGTCAGTAGCTGTAGTACTTGGGTTGTAGACTATGCAGCGTGACACTCTCTGTGCCCTACTGCAGGCCTGATAATTGCACTGTTGAGGGTATGCAGGAGACAGTTCACAAGTGGCTCGCAGGCCAATACAGAACAAAGAATAGAGACTTAAGCCTACTGGTCCAAGAAAGCATAATCTGGTACGTGATAAATCTGAAGACCGGTCAATACTCCTCATACCAGTCAATAATTTAACCGTATTTTTAGGAACAAGCTCTACGGAGCGGACTCCCTCTACCAATATCTACCTGAGTTTCCAAGCCTCGTCGGATACTTTGATGGATGGCCCGGAGCGAAGGCGTACAAAGAAATGCACGCCTGGCTAACCGGGTTCATTATGAACGTGCGGCTGGTTCGACCTACTAATGAGGTTAGTTCCAGAGTGATTGGTTGTTTCCAGTGATTGTTTGTTTAGAAACGAGGTGAGGAATGATTTAGTGGAATGATGTAACGTTCCTTTACATTTCGAATGGCAACCAAATAGGGACCAAATATGATCGAATGATTTCCAATATCACTTCATTTTCTAATATACATTGTCGGAGATCAGAACCTCACCATCAATTTCTAACACATGATTCAGGAAGAAGAAGCTACTAAATCGCTGTTGCTGTGGAAACTGAGGAATGATGAAAAGGAGTATGCGGGAGGATACAGGTTTAAACATAACTATATGGATCTAACATACCAAGTGGTAATTATAATTAACTACTTCCTTCTAATCATTGAAATCATGTAAATGTAAACTTCGAATTCAAACTTGAGAAACTTTTTAGACAAACTTTTGTGGAATTAAAGCTGATAAAACGAACCTTATGGAGAGAGTTTATTCCTTTGGAAAGAAAATACAACGGTACCAGGAGTTCTATTCAACACTGCTGTATAAACCCTCACGACAAATGCAACAGGTAAGATAAACTCAATTCTCAAACTGGAATTTTACGATTAACGAAATCATATCCTGGATACATATACACAGTGTTTTTATAATGTCTTTTTATATCTTCAGTATGTGGAATCGCTAAGGGGGATTATAGCTAGAGTTCAGAGTGGAGCTCTATCAAGCTGCCTTACTGCCCGGAACCCAGAGCTCCTGCAAGTGAGGGAAAATCTGATGACGGAGATTCTGGAGAAGCATATCGTCAGTCCTCTTCAGCAGATCCTTGGTATTATAGAAAGTGACAGGTATGCCGAAACGTAATATTTTTAGGGCGTCCGCTAGCCTTGATATTAGGCTAGGAATTTTGGCGATGATTTGTTGGGTCCATAGAGATTAAATTTGCTCTTTCTTTGTTTCAGTTTCACCTCGGGCGGTCTAAGTTCAATTGGTGGGAATGGTAAGAGGTATTACAAAGATGACATGATTGAACTCCATACCACCATGGCCTATGACCCGGAATATTTGATGAAACTGGGCAAAAAACAGGTGAGATAACAGTCACTCACACTGAATTTTATTCCGCGGTCTGTGAGAGTTCGGCAGAGCAACCTGACTTGTTCAGAACCTTGTTCACATTCAGAATCTCTTTTCGCACAGTCTTAGTTGCTGGGTTGGAATTATAGGCTTCATATAACCTGTGATGTGTTGTATCTCTAGGCAAGGAAAGTTAGAGGGCAATTGAGAAACGCTGTTAGAAGGTTGTCCAAGAATGAAGATCCAATCTTTAACAGTTCAATGTCATTTCAACAAGTTCTAAATGCCATGGATACAGCTCCACAGTTCCAATACGCTACCTCCTCGGTAAGAAAGCACCTATTTACAACCAGGCTAGCAAACATCGGGAGTTTCTCTCGTGTTCCTAAAATTGATAACGATTCAATCAAATCTAAAGCTTGAATGTCTCGTTTCAGGAGAGTGAGTCTGAGAGCAATCCTACAGCGGTAACGGCAGCAGAGCAGGACATCAAGGACGTATTCGCCTCAAGGCGGCTAAGAAGCATGTTTGATAAAGGAGTATTCGAGGGGGTGGGTGTACCACCTGTGTATCCCACTGAACAGGGTTCAATGGGTTTTTATACATCGTCCGGGGAGTAAGTAAAAAAGAGCGCACGCGTTAGGGGCTATGACGCGATGTGACGGAAAAAATGAGATTTTCATAAAATTTCACTACCCAATTTTTTGATCACTTTCGATTACTAAAGTGAGACCTAAACACAACTGGCGTACGGAAAATAAAATACAATTTCAGCACTGTAGAGATCTCGAATTATCGCGCCCTCCGTCAAGTCGAGATTGGGATCTAATTGGGTACACTCACACATCTCCGCTCCCCTATCCCTGTGATCCGCTGACCGGGCTCTATATTCTCCTTGAAGTTGGCTTAGCCTGAGCCCTGATCATGAGAAGGATTCTCTTTAGTTTCATTCATTATAATCATGATAGGTTCCTTTATAATTTTCTCTCATTTCATGCTGTAAATCTCTTTTACAATCACCCCCATCTCTCCTTTTCTCTCGCTCACTCCCTTTTTCTCCCTTTCTCTCCCTGTCTCTCTCTAGTCTGCCATGAACTCTAGGTCTTGCAGTTGGAGAAGGGAAATGAACACAAGCTAGTTTTGCATGAACTCTAGGTCTTGCAATTGGGAGAGGGGAATGGACACAAGCTAGTTTTGCATGAACTCTAGGTTTTGAAATTAAAGTAAAGAAATGAACACAAGCTAGTTTGCCAGGACCTCTAGGTCTTGCAGTTGGGGGAGGGAGAAATGAACACAAGAGCTAGTTTACCAGGAACTCTCTAGGTCTTGTAGTTGGAGGAGAGAAATGAACACACGCTAGTTTACCAGGAACTCTAGATCTAGGTTTTGAAGTTAGGGGCGGGGGATGAACACAAACTAGTTTGCCAGGAACTCTATAGGTCTTGCAGTTGGGGGAGGGAGAAATGAACACAAGCTAGTTTGTCAGGTCCTCTAGGTCTTGAAGTTGGGGGAAGAAAACAAGCTAGTTTACCAGGAATTATAGGTCTTGAAGTTGGGAAGCCGGGGGAGAAATGAACTCAATCTAGCCTGACAAGAAATCTAGATCTTGCAGTTGGGGGGGGGGGGGGGGTAAATGATGACATGACGACACTGAAAAGAGCAGTCACTGATGCAAGAGATTGTCACTGGAGATGACAGGACTGGAATAGGGCTTGGTCAATTGTATATTTTTGATTTGTGATTAAGGGGCAATTTTAAGGTGAGAGGGTGGGAACTGAGAAGGATAGAATCGAAGGGAGATGGGGACAAAGAGAGGGGAGAGAGAGAGAGAGAGAGAGAGAGAGAGAGAGAGAGAGAGAGAGAGATAGATAGATAGAGAGAGAGAGGGAGAGAGAGAGAGAGAGAGAGAGAGAGAGAGAGAGAGATATAGAGATAGAGATAGAGACTGGCAGAGATAGAGACTGACAGAGATAGAGATAGAGATAGAGAATGAGAGAGAAAGAGAGAGAGAGAGATGGAGAATGGGAGAGAAAGAGAGAGAATGAGACTGAAAGACATAGAGAAAGTCAGGGAGATCATAGACAACGATAGATAGAGATAGAGATAGGTGCATTGTAATTATGGGATTATATGAGAAAGAAACTATAAGAACGGAGAGAGAGAGAGAGAGAGAGAGAGAGAGAGAGAGAGAGAGAGAGAGAGAGAGAGAGAGAGAGAGAGAGAGAGAGAGAGAGAGAGAGAGAGAGAGAGAGAGAGACAGAGAGCTGAACATTGAACAAAGAAATGGAGAGAAGGGGATAGAGGGAATAAAAAGTACAATCAATACATTATAAGCATACAACTCATTGAACAACACAAGCAGAAAATTTTCACTTTACGGTTACTTCATTTGAGATTTAGGTGAAGTCCAGAAAATCTAGGTAACATGAAGCCAGCTTCCGTACCCGGAAGGGTGTACAGTGTACATCTTTGTCACCCCTGACCCCATTAGCAGCCCCGGAAGTCACCTGATACCGGCTTCCGTACCAGGATCAATAATGTAAGGTCGTCTTGTGTTTCATATATCTCTTTTTTTGCAATGATAAGTAATATAAGTTCAGTTGGTATTTGTGGAAAGTTTGATTTGTCTAAGAAGTTTTGTTGACTCCGTCTACGAGTAGAAGGGCGCGGCTCAGTCCCCTGAGCGCGTTACGCAGCGCCCTCGTGCTGAAATTGTTTGCTATTTTCCATACGCCAGTTGTGTTTAGCCGAGACTATAATTTCACCATTTTTAGGTTCTACATTTCTACAAGACTGCCCCCAAACAAGTTACAACTAAGAACACTGACCTGCCACGAGGCGATCCCAGGTCACCATCTTCAGATTAAGTTGGCAAACATCAATAAAACCAGTGCTGCATACCTCCGATCTAGCCTAGTGGACAGGTGAGAGAAGATTGTTAGTAACACGCAACACTACCTATCTAGTTAAACTGTAATCAGCGAAGCACAAGACATGTTTTTGGTGACAACTCACAATGTAATGTGTTCCTCCAGGCTTGACTTCTACACCGAGGGTTGGGGTATGTACGCAGAGAGCCTCTGCAGGGAAGCTGGTCTCACGCAAGGGCACCAGAACTTGGGTAGACTTCAATTCCTGCTGGCACGGGTACTGCGAATAGTGGTGGATACAGGACTTCACTACTTCGACTGGCCAAGGTTAGCTGAACCACCTGCAGGGGGGGGGGGGGTGTAAAGATTAGAAAAGTGGAGACTCTCTAGTACAGAGGGATGGACCTATGAAACCTAATGAAACTAAAACGATTTATTTTTTAGTTAACCCCTCGTTTCCGTAGGGAAAAGGCCGAGGAGTATGTGATGAATAATTTGGGGATGGGAAGAGAGATGTCTAAACAGTTTGTTTCGAGGGCCATTGGGACACCTGGACAGTACCTCAGTTACTACATTGGAATGGTAAGAAACCTAGGGAGTAGTTGTTGAGTAAGGGGGAAGAGTGGATCCCAGTCTTCCCCCTTACTCAACAAGGGAGTAGAGGGATGTAGTTGTAAGGGCTCTCACGCCTTACGACATTCTATAGACGCTGATTAGAATTTGTAAGTCTTCAATTCTCAGAGGTTCTAATAATTTACAAAAACAAGCAAATATTATCACCTCTCAGAGAGAAATGATTCGGTTACGGAGCGTCTACGTTGACGAGGTCGATGAGTCCCGGTCGAAGTTATTAAAGTTGTTCCATTCCCGTGTTCTTGGAGCAGGTCCCCTTCCCTCTCAGGCCCTGGACACATATCTACGAAGGGTTTACAGTAAAGACGGGGAATAGTGCCAGGGGACAGCTGGGGATGTGGGATATAATATGAGGGACATCAACTTTTGTACCAAAAATGTAAATTCTTAATTCTTTTTAACGCAATTCAATTTGATAAAATAACAATTAATAAAGTTCGATAACAGTAAAACAACTAATTTCCTAATATATTGTCTACACTGAAAATGTTTTGTGACCCGTCGTTGTCATGGTAAGTTACCATAGGCCATAGCAATGGTTACCATGGTAACCCACTAAGAGTAAACAGTTTTCGTTGGGATCCATACGGTTGGGTGAGCTGTGATCAAGACGAGGTTCAGGGGGTATTCCTTCTATTGAAGAAGTGTAATTCCTACTGTAGTGACATCATTATGAACTGTATAACCCGTTACTCACTACATAATCACACACCGCATCTGAGGGGGGGGGGTGTCGTCACAACTCTAGAAACCATTTGAACATGATGGTGCATGATCTGACAATATTATGTGGAAAACATTCTCTCTGCCCTTTCTGCAATGGGATATTGCTAATACATACCTACAATGTGATATATATCTAGGACATGTACCTGGGACAAGGTAGCGAACACTAAGACCCCTGGACACCAGACGACGTACAGCGGTTGAACTGATATCGTTACTTATCGGTTCATACGCTATCTTGATATTGGATCTGTACTTGTACAGGGTGTCGTGCCTGCAGAATGAGTGGATTGTAGAAGTAGACATGTAGAGAGAGGAAAAGATTTGGCAGAACTTAAAATCGGAAAATATTTAGAGACTGTTCCAGACATCATCAGGCAGGTATCATCAGGCATGTGACTATATTCTAATTTTCTTTTGGCCATTCTTTCACGCTTACCCGAAAATGTACTTGTCAGGGTCACTTCCAGTTCGTCGGATAACGACCAACCCGTGTCTCCCTACAATGCTCTCAATATCATCTTCCCTCCACAAACCTGCAGGAAAGAAGGGAATTAGTGGGAATCAGAGGGGAAGGAATATAAACATGGGTTGCTGGTAATGGCCAACTGGGAAAGGGAAATGGTCTGAAGATATATAATGGGGTGTACCTGGTACGCTAAAACTCTCCAGTAGGTCACCCCCACACACCAGGGCAGTAGTGATACCTGGGTCACCGAACTCTTCACGTGCTTGCTCCTGAAGTGCCTCTAGAACCTACAGCACGTTGTAAGGGGTTATATTCAACAGTATTCAGCAGTACAGTAACAGGAATTGTTCAACTAGTGGACAGAATACGACATGGTAACTCTAATGGTAACCATGGTAACTCGTCTAATGGTTACCATGGTTACTCCATAGTTACATTGGTAATCATGGTTACTCCATAGTTACATTGGTAACCATGGTTACTCCGACTTGGTGTGTAACTACCTGCCTAGTTGGTGTCCACTGGGCCTGGTTTCCTTCCCATGATGAACACCTAATCCACCCGTCCTCTCCACACGCCAGTTCAACCATTGCCCTCCGATCTGCATACTTGACCAGTGTTTTCTTGTGTTTCCTGTATTCATCGTGCACTGGCGATATCAGACCTGGGGGAGAGCTGTTATTTGAGTAAGTCCTCCAATCCTACCAGAATAAATATATTACGCCATCTTTTCCAAAGTTGCTTCAAACTTTAAAATATGAATGATCGCAGCAGGGGCAACATGTTTCAGTTGCACCGTTACGTCATAATTTCAAATTTGTATCTTACGATGATCAGGTTCTAAGATCGATGATTATTTTGACAAATTATAGCTTTCACGCAACACGTCATGTTGAAATGAATTTTATCTTGTTGCGATCTTTATTTGAAATTGCCATCATTATAATCATACTATAATCTCTGTCACCTGAGTAACTTACAACATTTAAATTCTAGTTAAAATTATCTTTATATATATTATCTCACGCTCTTTATCACATGTCAAAAATAAAACCCAATTGATGTTTATATTGACGTGTCTCGACTTGCAAAATATTTTTTTCTTCTAGAAAGTTATGTGTTATAAAGATGGGATAAAGATTAGTCTTTTCATTAATCAAATATTCGATATTATTATTTGTCATGCTGGTTCATTCTCCTTCTCAACATCATCTCACCTGCTAAAACGTTGATATTTTGTTGCCGAAGGGCATCCCGGGCGATCTCAAGACATCTCAGATGCATCATAGTGGGAGGGTTGAAGCATCCCGAGAGAACCAGGACCACCGACCTCCCCTTGCTCATCTATAACATATGTGTTGGACAAAGTTAGTGATTTAGGGCATTGTGGAATAGGGAAGGAGTTAGGTAAAGATAAAAAGGGTAGGATTTAGAAAAGGGAATGTAATGGGAAAAGGATTTAGGACAAGAAGGGAGCTGGAGAATGTGTTACCTTGCGATTGAAAACGGACGGGGACTTCATACTGGGGTAGAACAGGAAGAGAGCAACAACGACAACAACAGAGTCAAAGTATTGGAAAGAAGGAAAATAATTACCTCCAATTATCTTGACAGACTCTATGGCGGGGTACGTGATAGAGTGTCAATGTAATTATATATTGTTGCCCGGGTATGGACTGTATTTCAACATTTTAAAAGAGTAAAAATAAAATATATATCATGTTAACGAATAGTTCAACACGCTCTGTTATCATCGTACGGTGCGACAGCACAACGTTTTGTTGTAGCCTCTATTGGGAATACTAAAATGTCCATATAGTTCGTCACATTCCTCGTGTATATCTTCACCTGGAAGAAAGTTTGTTTTTTTCAAACCCAGAGCGCGGGAAAGCAGGGTCGAGCAAGGCAAGAAGAAGGCATTAAAACATTATACAGTCGGGCCCCGATTTACCGGGATCCTCGGGTGAAGCCATTTTGCCCGGTAAATCGGGGTGCCCGGTATATCGGGGTAGAGCATATTTGACCCATAAATGATAAACCCTACCCATAAATCCTACTTTTGTCCAAAATTCTATACCAAGACACCTCTAACTGTATAGTATACATTTATTGATGACAATATGAGCATTGCTTCTGTCATCTCTATTATAATTTGGAGATGAACGTCGTCGAAGCCGTTCGTTAGGCGGTATCTACGCGACAGTGCTCCTTCATAAAATACTTTATGTGACCAAAGCTGTAAAGCTGTCATTCACACTTTTGGAACTTCCAGTGGAAGTTAATTAATATTTTCGAATGACTTTTGACATGCCAGTCCCCATAGTTACCAATTCAGTTGCCATGGCAACCGTGTTATTGACGTTGAAAGGGGCGAAAAAAAACCACCCGGCGAAGCCGGGTGGGTTATTAGAAAGCCCTTACTTGAGGCTTATGTGATACATAATGAGCTATATAATGAGCTGTATAATAGAATTATACTGTATTGCAGTTCTATACAAAACCTTTCCAACAATGCCTGGACAAGCCCCTATAACACCCCCCTAATGCTAATACCCCGCCCTTCTTATCCATTGTCCAACCCCCTTACCCTTATAACAGATCTTTTAGCAACGGATGACCATCTGCCACCACCAAAATGCAGCTATTTCGTGCGAAATGCAGCTCTATTTTGTGCTTTCTCCTTTGGGAGACTAAAGACAGTCAAATCTTCCTTTTCTCCTCATATTCTCATACATTGTCTTTCTCTCTTTTTCTACTACTGGAGTCATTCCTTTACAATCTTCCCCTTTAAAAATCATCCTTTTATGCATTCTAGTTAGAAATAAAAAATTTAAAAAATTCAAAAAAAATGTAAAAACTGTTTCTAAGGTAAACCACCCCGACCGAGTCCGAATCGTGTTTCGAATTGGTGCATCTAATCGCATGTCCTGCCGCTAATTAGACGGTTCGACACGAACCGATACGTGATACCATGCCGAATCTGGGCATCCTAAGCGGGGTGAGGAAGTATCAAAATTTCAAAATAACTTTTTCTCTGAAAATTTACGGGGAGCATCGATCAAAGCATTGGCAATCTTACTATAAAATTTTGCAAAAAAAGTTTTAAAATTTTTAAAGGTATACCAGCCACGTCCGAATCCTGTTTCGAATCGGTGCATCTTATCACGTGTTATGCCGCTAATTAGACGGTTTGAAACGAACTGATACGTGATCCCTATTAGACCTAGCGAATTGCAAATGCAAGTTTACCAACCGGCAAAACCTCGAAAATTTTCAAAAAAAAATCGGGGGAAAGAAATCCTCCCGGTAAATCGGGGTTCCGGTAAATCGGGGCCCGGTAAATCGGGGTCCGACTGTATTTGAATATAACAGTGAATATATTCACTGTTATCCAAAAAATTTAAAAAATTCAAAAAAAATGTAAAAACTGTTTCTAAGGTAAACCACCCCGACCGAGTCCGAATCGTGTTTCGAATTGGTGCATCTAATCGCATGTCCTGCCGCTAATTAGACGGTTCGACACGAACCGATACGTGATACCATGCCGAATCTGGGCATCCTAAGCGGGGTGAGGAAGTATCAAAATTTCAAAATAACTTTTTCTCTGAAAATTTACGGGGAGCATCGATCAAAGCATTGACAATGATTCTGTAAAATTTTGCAAAAAAAATAATGAAATTTTTCTAAGGTATATCAGCCACGTTCGAATCGTGTTTCGAATCGGTGCATCTTATCACGTGTCATGCCGCTAATTAGACGGTTTGAAACGAACTGATACGTGATCCCTATTAGACCTAGCGAATTGCAAATGCAAGTTTACCAACCGGCAAAACCTCGAAAATTTTCAAAAAAAAATCGGGGGAAAGAAATCCTCCCGGTAAATCGGGGTTCCGGTAAATCGGGGCCCGGTAAATCGGGGTCCGACTGTATTTGAATATAACAGTGAATATATTCACTGTTATCCAAATGATATATCAGGATGGTATAATCACGGTGTATGTACCTTAGCTCAGGAAGTTGTCGTGCACACGATTTCAGCATTAGTTCAACATTACCATCGTTCCGCCAGTGTTCTATTGCTTTCCGTAACTTACACCATCTCTCACCGTGCTTGGGATCCGCCTGCACACACTTATCAACCTATAGGGGAGGGGGATAAAGTTATAGACAATACTTTTGGGAGTAGCTGCATACATCATAGATGATATCCCCAAACACAGATATAATATCCATCTGAAGAAACATAGGGAAAGTGCAATTGTTCACCTGCAATAGTTCGGGCGGGGGGGTACTTAGGGTTAGGGGCTGGGGAGACAG
Source organism: Hormiphora californensis (assembly GCA_020137815.1). Classification (NCBI taxonomy): domain Eukaryota; kingdom Metazoa; phylum Ctenophora; class Tentaculata; order Cydippida; family Pleurobrachiidae; genus Hormiphora; species Hormiphora californensis. The sequence goes on from CM035351.1 coordinate 8,400,076, forward strand.
TAATATCAATTAACAGTAATTAATATTTTGCCCTGGCCGGATAGGTTTATTGCCCCATAGTAATATCGATTCCCACAGAAACTTTTAAAAACCTGAACACGTCAAGATGACTTGCCGCGAGGAAGAATAGTATCATTTAGCTGATATAAACGGTGTATATATTATCATACTTTTAGTATGATGTGCGTTAGTAAATCTAGTCATTCATCACTGTGAGACAGCGGTTTCCTAATGACGAGTGAGTGTATTATATAGAAAGAGCTGGAAATGAATCGAATATAGTGGCGGTTAATACAGGGCTTGAAACTTAACAGCTGTATAAATCAACCCCTTGCACCTGTAGTAGTCGTAGTCGTTGAAACTTAACGTAATTAATCATGTTGTGAGAGAGAGAGAGAAAGAGAGAGAAAAGGGAGAGAGAGAGAAAAAGGGAGAGAGGGAGAGAAAGGGAGAGAGGGAGAGAGAGAGAACTTTCACTACTTTAACTTTCCCACCCCATGCATGAAGTCTAGAGCTCAACTTCTTAACAGTTTAAATCATTGCAGCTTGATTCGCTGAATTTTATTAGTTATCAAATCACGCGTGAAATAAAACCTGTCGCATCTACCCATCTTCGTATTGCATAACGCAATTTTGTGTTTTTATGGTATAGCTTTTATATCAGATTTTATAATTTGTTCTTGCTATTCTTTTAAAAATGACTCTAAAATTTAATATATGCCAATTTCCAGATGTTAAAGGAACACGCAGACAGGGTCACCATGACAACCCTGGCCGTAGTCATAGGAACCACCGGGGCCATCCTAAACCTCCTCTGCCTGCTATTCTACATCCGTTACCCATCCTCCTCCCTTGGTCGGCGGCTCCTAACTGTCCTGTGTGTGGCGGACTTGTGCATGTGCACCACCTCCGCAGTGACCGAGCTAACCGAGGCTTTAGTGTTTTTCAAAGTTATTGAAAAGGTAGATATCCTGACAGGAGCGTATCTCGTTGTCAGTTCTCTAGTGATGGTATGTTACGAGAGTACCACATTCCTGACTGTCACCCTCAGCTGCACCCGGACCATGTCCTTCTTTCTACCCACTGTGAAACACAAGGGACGGCTCCTAACTACCGCTGTTATAGTATTCCATATCCAGGTGGTTGCTAGGGAGACTGCATTCGTGTTGCTAACCTGGGTTACTGAGTACAAGGATATTGATAATGAGCTGCTGACAGAGATACATGACCGCCTCGATCAGATATGCCAGATGATGACATTTGCAGTTACCGTGCTGGGGGTTCTCCTGGTGTTAGCCCTCACTATAGGCTGTATTGTGAGACTACAATGTGGGGCTAGTACCTACCAAAATGAGGGCTACAACCAAGATCAACCGTCGTGCGACCATCACAGTGACGATCATCTCCACATTGTTCTGTGTCCTGAAACCTATCCTACATCACGTGCGGGGGACTAGAGTTGGTATTGGGTGACGGACCTAAGAGCTTGTGTACCCTATTTCTATTCTCTTTCCCGTGTTAAACTCCATGGTGAATCCCGTGGTGTTTATTGTCAGGAACACCCGGATGCGGGCTTATTTCTGGGACTTTGTTATTCGACCAGTTATCTGTAAAGTCCAGGAGATACAATTCGGGGCATACTTAGATGGAGAATACAAGAGGTGTTTTATTGTATTTATTGATATATAATGCTGTATTGTAGTTTAGCCAGAAATTCATGTCATCTTTAAATGACTAATCAAATTCATTTCGTCTTATTTTACTTATTTGACTAATCAATCAAAATATAAAAATCAATCAAAATATAAAAATCTTCATAAAAACGCCAAATAAGGCCCTCAAATATGTTTTCCAAGCCGTGAGAATTTAGAATGCACCCCCCTTCAAACAGGTTATACTGTCCCCCGCAGCTGATGCTGTACTAACTCTGCACAATCGCTATGAGGGGCAACATGTCAATCGACAAACCCCCCCCCAATGTCACATACCAAAATCTGGAGTTCCTGTTCAGTTCCGTGTGCGAGGGTGAACTTGTAGTATGCTGCCCATGTGTCTCCGTGATCAGGGTCCAGCTTCACCGCCTTCACAAACCACTCCCTCGCCTTCTTGTTCTTCCTCTCCAGCCAGAATAACTTTGCGACCGATAACACAACCTGATTATGGTGGGATGGTCGATATGTTACATGTCTTATTTCAATTGTAGGAGTGGTCTAATACCGTCTGCAATTGTCTGACACGCTAAATTGAAATATTTCCAGAACACACACGTGTCAACTTACATGTGCATCATTATCACAATTCTTCAGAGCATCCACACTTTTAGTTTTCCTGGCAGGTCTGGGTGCCATGAAGATACCCTCACTCCACAGACGGCCTGATTTGGGACACGACTGGAGAGCTCGGGCGAGGAGGGCTTGAGCAACATTGTCATTTCCAGCCTTTACCTCCAGTCTGATGGCATGGACCCACAGCTCATCATTCAAGGGGTTCCTAACCCTTGCTTTCTCCAGGATGGACCGGGCCTTGGTGATGTTCCCCTCCCCGACCTCAGTGTTGGCGAAGAGAACCCACAGAGGTATGGAGTTAGGACACCTCTTGATACCCAGATCAAATGTAGTCCGGGCTGCATCTAGTTTTCCCATTTGGATCTCTATCTGCCCCTTCATCATGTAGAATTTAGGGAATTCAGGGAACTTGGTAACCCCTGTTGCTATGGTAGAGAGTGCACCGGGCAGGTTGTCAAGGCACCACTCCAGTCGGGCACTCTTCATCCAAACACGAGCCGTGCCTGGGAGAAACACACGTTATAGAGGTACTAAATGTTAAAAACAAATGTTAACACAACATGTACCAAAACTGGCTCGAAGTTCTAAAACACCCGTACCTGCTGTTTCCCTGGCCTTCTGTAAGAGCTTCCGGGCCCGTTCATGCTCATTATTCTTGCTTTCCAGGGTTATAGCAGCAATCCATATCTCCTCGCTGTTCGGGTTAGCTCCAAACGCGTCATTGAGGATTGACCGCGCCTCGGGGACATTACCCGCCAACCACTTGCTCTTAGCCCGCATCAACCAGAGAACCTCAGCCTAATAAAATATCGAAATGTTAGTGCATAAATTTCTACTAGCTCATTATACAAGTTTCTTGCTGGACCCTCTCATCTTGTTAGAATATTCCTTACCTTAGGACAGTGTGTGACTGCTTTCTGTAGCAGTGTCTCATACTGCTCAATCGAACCGTGGTTTTTCTCAAAGAATGCAGCCCTCATCCATATACTCTTCTTTAGGGGGAAGACAGTGAGGGTGTAGGCGTACACGGCCCTGGCTGAGTTGAATGCTTTGTTCGCGATGAAGGAGTCAGCATCTTCCATCCAGGTGTGTTTCCTGTCTTCTGCTTCCACTCCCAGGGCTAAAAAGGAGAGGATGGGAATGTGTTGGAAAGAAAATTAAAGGGTTGTTGTCTATTGTCTAAACTGGTTGATTGAACCGTTTGTCCCTGGTCATGGAAACAAACGGTTGAATATCTAAAAAACCAGATTGGTGAAGAACATAAACAATTCCATGCCCCTGAGTCTTGTGAACAGTGGTGCGCGCGAACACCTCTATTTTGAAGGGAGTGGAGTTGGCGCGTTACGTACATGACTACTGCAATAGCGCTATCTGTGAGAGGTCAAATACAAGTTTCGATCAACAATAATTTTAGAAATTATGTTCAGTAATTTAATTCTAAAAGTTAAACTTACAGATGACGGTTCGAACAATAGCTTGACATGTAATGGGGGAATCAGCCCTATCACACTCTTCTGCATCTTTCAGCCACTGCTCCCTGTTGATCTCCACCATATTAGCTTTGAGTGAAGTCACCGCTCTTTCTATAATCTGTAGGGGTTGTGATGTTCAGTACTTCAACTACTATGTACAATATAAATCTTCTAGGGCCGCTAGAATCTACTTTATTAGGCAAGGACACCTTCAACAAGGGGTATGATAACCCGCAATCATCAATGATGTTCCTGTTGATGTGGGCAGTATTTGATCTCCAAGTACTCTGGTTTAGTACTGCAAAGCACTGCCGGACATAAGTCATGAAACCAGGGAAGACACCAACCGAATGAGAAGGAACAGTACGTGAAACTGAGTATTACCCACGCAGTGAGATCAGATGGATGAGGGGTTGTTTGATGAAGCAAGAGAAAGAGGCATGTTTTGTAAATATCGAAATCTAAAAAACAATCAAAAACAAAACATTCAAAGCCTCATCCACTCGTCTAGAAGGATCTCAGTAGGGAAGGGTCGATCATCCTCGTTCAATCTGAGCAGGCGGATAATGAACTCTCGAGAGGGCAGGTCCAGGGAGGTATTCAGGAAGTTTAGACCTTTAGTTTTGTAGTCCTTGACATCCTGGGCTGTAGCAAAGGGGCAGTCACCGTTCAGTAGGCAGTAAGCAAGGCATCCAATGGCCCAGGTTGTGGAAGGGAGGGATCCGTGGGTTCCGGTGGCAAAGAACTCGGGAGGAAGGTAGACATCAGTTCCCTGGAATCGGTTGTACCGCTCAGCGAGGAGGGAGGCGGATCCAAAGTCGATCAGTTTGATCTGTCCAGTGGTAGGGTTGTAGAGGATGTTCTCGTCCTTTATATCACGATGGTCTATCCCAACTGTTAGCATGTAGAAGACTGTATCCAGGACTCCTCGCAGGATCTTCCTCGCCTCAGCAGGGGCCAGGCATCCGGTACGGTCAATGTAGGAGAAGAGATCCTCAAAACCAGCCACGTACTCCATGATCAGGATCCAGGAATCGGAGGGCTCATCAAAGTACATCTCCTCCAGGTTCAGGATGTTGGGGTGTTTCAGCTCCTCCCACAGAATGATCTCATCAGGCAGGTCACAGTCACGGAGCGGGCAGTAGGTCTTCCTCTTGCACTTGGAGTCAGGGATCACCTTGGCAGCATGGAGAGAGCCATCCTCCTTGCTCTGGACGAGCATGACAGAACCGTAGCCTCCTTCGCCCAGGACTCGGATGGAGGTGTAGAGGTCGGAAACACAGACAGCTGCAGTAGACATGATGTAGTAGTACAGGTAGCAGTAGTAGAGGATGTAGTGGTAGTAGAGAGGGAAGTGTTTGGGGATGGTTGGTTGATGGAAACGGAAGGGTATAAGTACCCCTGGTATCTGGACTACAATTGGTATGACGTGGGAAAACTATGTGATCAAGTTGACTAGATTCCCAATAATTGCACGTTCCAATCTCTTGTAATCGGTGGTGTCGTTCAATTCAAGTGGTGTTGTGATGTCGAATCTAATTAGGGGTGACAAGACCAATGTTGCTAATGGGTCATGTAACAGGGTCCTGCATTGCTAATCGATCATGTAACAAGGCACTGTATTGCTAATGGGTCATGTAACAGCCAACAGGGCCCTAGAGAGCTAATGGGTCATGTAACAGGGATTTGGTTAGCGTAACAAGTTCGTACATTGTTTAGGGCTAATTAGTATAACTCTCTTCCTGAGATCATATGACAATCAGATAAGTTAGCGAGGGAGACTGAGTTAGGGCCGGGGCACTTAGGATTCGAATATTATATGGCAGTAAGAAAAAAGTAAGATCATGATCACCCAACATAAAGACATTCTCAAAGGAAACAAACAAACTAACAATCTATACCTTATGAACCATCTCTGTATTTCCGTTTGCTTCCTCCAGCCTTGCTGCATTGATCCAAATTTGTCGATCAGTGGGAATCTTCTGTCGGGCAGCATTCAATACTTTCCTAGCTCCCTCATAACTCTCCAATTTTGCGAGGGCCAACCATAGCTCCACCGAGTTAGGGCAACACTCAACAGCACGACTTAGCAGAATCTTAGCATCTCCTGGGGAGTAGAGAATTATAGTGAGCTGTGAGAGGAGCATCACTTCAACTGGGGGGTTGTGTAACTCATACTGTGAGGGGGGATCTCACTCAATAACTGACCAGGTTCCTCTAGTTCAACTGCATCTTTCCAAAGTTTTACAGAGTTAGGAATCTGCTCCAAGGCCTTCCTGAGTACTCTTCTCTTAGCGATCACCTCACCCTCTAGCTGCACAGCCTTGTCCCAGATCTTAACACTATTAGGCAGGGTTCTGACCGCCTTGGCTATAACAGATTTAGCCATTTCAGGGGGTTGCAATCGAGCTGCTTCAATCCACACATCTTCGTTGTTAGGACACACCTCACACGCTGCAGAAATAGAGAAGTTGACAATTTTATTAGAGGGAAGAATAAAATTAAAATAATAACTGTCAAAATAAAGCAGGTAATATGTCCATAATCGGATTTAGATTTAGATTCAGTACCTTTGACAATGATATTTCGTGCTTGTTGCATTTTTCCAGTGACTTCCTCAAGCCTCGCTGCAGCTATCCACCCAGGGGCGTGTTTAGGGTTAGTATTGGTCACCGACTGGAGCAACAACCTGCAAAATTAGAGGGTAGAAATGTTATAATGTACCTCTAATGGATTATGGAAGAGGTACCCTTCACCCTTGGGAGAAGCCCAATTATTTGTACTGAAATGCACATACACCACTAGGGGCCTCATGCATGATACTGAGATACTAGTATATACTGAGAAAAGACTAAAGTTAAACTGTAAACTTGCCTTGCTTTTTTGATATCTCCCACTTCTCCCAAGTTTCGAGGTGTAATGGAGTTCAGGTCAGTAAGGTAACCCTTTGGGTCCACCACTGTCTGTCCAGATACACTGTCCGAGGCCTGGGGATTTGTGTTTACTGAAAGTGAGGATGAAAGTGAGGATGAAAGTGAAACTGGAACTGACACCAAGATGATATACTCTACCTGATCCAGTTTGACGCCCAACATAGAGTTTTTAGCGACCCCAATCTGTAGGAGATCTAACTCCCCAGGAGCGGGTGTCTTGAGACCTAGGGAGGTTGCGGTGCCAGGCATTACGGAGGCAGTACCCGAGTCAGCATAGGAGTTGTGACCACTTTGATATGCCATCCTCTCAATTACACTATCTGGAACTGGCGTGAACCTCTCTGCTCTCGTGTTCTGGGGAATAAGGAAGGTTATTTTGTTTTAGGCTGCAACGAAGATTAGAAAATATGGTTCAATAATTGTTGGACATGGGACATGGGCAATGTTTTTACCTTGTTTTTCTTTGTCCTTGTCATATTGGTGACCTCAGGTATGGCTTCCCAGTCATACTCATTCATTGAACTCAGTTCTCTTTTGATGTCCTCAAACTGCTGCTGAATCTTTGGTTTTTCAATCCGGTACCTCTTGATCTCTTCCTTCAACCGCTCCTCTCTCCTCGCCTTCCTCCTCTCGTCCATTCTATCATCTACTCGGTCGTAAATCTTATCTGCCTCTTCGTCCTCTTTGTCGTAGGGACCAGAGTTGAACAAGTTTCCACCGTACCCTGGGGGAAGTGTAATAATATTAGAGTTATAATGTATCGACTATCGGGCTGATCACAACCTGGGAAAGGGTTCAAGCCCGGTAAGTCTATCAGGATGGTCTGCGTTAAAGAGGGTTTGGTATGTGGGACGTTGATGTGTGTAATAATTACCGTTAAATTCATCATAATTGTTATCATTAAGATCCTCTTCCTCATCAGGCGGCCTGTCGCCTCCCTTTCCCTTGCTGAAGTTCTTGTGCCGCTCATCCGAGATGTCATTAGCATCTCGGGCAGGTCCAATATCTGATCGGGTAGTGAAACCAGTGGCACCCCGACCCATTCCCGGGACATAGCCCGGCGGGGCGTTCATCCCGATAAACGCCTTCTTCTTCACATTCACTAGGTTTTGCACGTTCATGGCTGCAGCTACTGAGAAGAGAGCGGTTACGGGAGGTAGGGTTATAAGTTTAAGTTTAAGTTTAAGTTTATGCACAATTTATCACAAAGTCACACACATTAATATATAACTTCGTCCCGCTCTTACACCATACACCAATAAAAGTGATACAAGGCTGAGAGGTGAAAATATACAGTTCACATCAGCGGTTTCCTAAAGCGGTTTAAACAATACTTAGAGACAGTGAAACATATCCTAGTAGCATTGGATGCATAAAAACGAGGAACAATGGAAAATAGAAAACTGAAACAAGGTGATGAACAAACAAAACAAGCAGACAGACATAAAAACAGATTAAACACAAAGTCACAGACGCAAAACACAACATCAACAGTCAATACAAAACGGTTAATGCAAAAACATGATAACAAACTTACAAGCACATTCACAGACAAACAAACAATCACAAACACATATACACAGATTCGGTAATAAATTATAAATTAGCTGTCCTTCAAACACACACTCACTGAAGAGTCTTTGACAAGTTTTTTATCGAGAAAAACGTATTGAGAAAAACGGTATGTATGGGTCTTCTTTCTTCATTCTTCGGCATAAAACTCAGCCAATCTGGAACCTCAGCTACTCAAACTCTGCTAAACAACTCAGAGGCCAGAAAATGTTAACAATTTACACAAATACACACTTGAAAATATTAACTCATTGACTCAGTCATGGGTGGTCCCTCTACTAAGTCTCAGGTAGATGTAGGAAGGAATGGTGTAGAAAGTAGGAGGGGGAGGACATCGGGAATGGCATTTATGATAGGATTATTATTATTATTATTATTAGATCTTGTATACATAATACATAACGCTTCTTTCTTGTAAGCTATACGGAATTAACTACTGAAAAGATTCACTGCTGATTAGATTCTATGCTCTTGATTTCTCTAAACTTAGTGATAAGTATATATATATATATATATATATATATATGTATTATATTATATTAGTGCTGTAGTAATATAATAGTTGTAACAGATAATGATTAATACAGTTAATAAATTAAGTAATGTAATAAATTAATTAATTAATGTAATAAGTTAATAAGATAACAATAGTAATAATGGTTAATTAAGCTATGTAATGTAGTAGAGAAAAGCTACATTACTAGGCTATAGTAAAAATAGTGAAAAAGATTGTATTTTCACGGAATCACACGTAATTCAAATTTTAAGACGAATATTTAAGATAAGTAGAAAACTTAAGACTAATTTAGGACTAATTTAAGACTTAATTAAGACTAATTCAAGACTAATTTAAGAATATTTAGAGACTAATTTATGACAATGAAGCTTGGATAACTAATTTACCTACTAAATAAAGTATAAACTTACGATAGCTGCTACGTTACGTCAATAGATTATCATCAAATGTAGAATTCTCTAATATATGTGCTACTAGCATTCTGAACTTGCGTTTCACGTTTTTGTCTTGACAAAATATTAAGGGGATACGGTAGTTTAATTCGTAGATGGCTAAAGAACTGAGCTCCTGTCTTAGAGCAGACACTGCCCCTGCAGATACACATTCAAATAGTTTGTGGTAAGATGAGTCGGGCAACAACCCACACTCTAGGCATGTCGGAACGGACACCGTGCTGTCATGCTGCAGATACCGGAACGCAAAGTTCTGAAAACGTAGATTATGACCGTGAGTGAAGTCGATAATCGCCGTAGATTCTCCTCTACTGAGAGCTCGATGGAGAAGAGGGGTGAGAACAACTTCCCTTGTGTTGACCAGTCTTCTCAAGTCCTCCACCGTGTGACTAGGTTCCAGCGTATATTCATCGGTTTTGAAAAGGTGTTCCATTTGTTGTTTGACGGTATCATCCCACAGTTTGTATCCGTAGTCGTCTATTTCTCCTTTGGTGTACAATAGCTGATCTCGCTCATAGTTTATCAAGTCACATCTTCTGAGAAAGCTCCTTCTTCTCGTAGCTGCCGGAACATTAGCATCTGTACTCTCCTGATCCTGGTCCTCCACCCATCGGAGATAGCATTTGGTCATGGTTAGATGATGTGCGAACTTATGGTACGGTTCCGAGTCAATTTGTAGAAGTTTGGCACTGATGCTATCCTCAGCTAGCAACCCTTTCAGCACAAATTTGATCGTCAGAATCCTCAAGGTGACTGCAAGAGGTGGTACTGTTGTGAGAAGGTCTCCTATCATGTTTGGGACATGAAACTGACTTCCCAGGATTTTCAGCTTGGCTCGAGCCATGAGGTCTTTAAAGCTTGATATCCGGTCTTCCAGCCAGAGAGGGGCCGCGTATAGTAGCTTCGTAAGCACCACTGTTTTGAAAAGTAAAGCCAACGAAGTACTATTCAGTCCATCCGTTCTAGTTGTGGATGTCGAGAGTCTACTCCATGCAAACCAGCATTTCTTTAAGGTAAAGGACGCATGTTGTTGAAAGTTCAGGTCTTTGTCTAGGTAAACGCCCAAAACCTTGCTGGAATCTGCATATAAAATTTCTTCATTGCCGAGGTAGAATTTTGGAAGTACTGTCGGTGGTTCTGATCTTTTAGGACGTACAACAAGGATTTCAGTCTTGTCTTTTCCACAGTTCACCACCAGCCGCCAAGTCCTACACCATTCGTGGATGTATTGTAGTACTCTTTGCATAGATGATTCACATTCTTTGTCTGTACCAGTGATAACTACAGTTCCATCGTCTGCAAATTTGAATGTTTCAGTGTGGTGACGAATATCAGTTGGTAAGTTTCTCGTAGTCAGAAGATCTCCGATGTAAAGGATAAATAGGAGAGGCGAAAGTACTGCTCCTTGTGGTAATCCTGTGGTTCCACAGATTCTGGCTCGTCCCACCTTTCCGTTTATCTTCAAACTGACCAATCGGTTGCTAAGCATAGAATGGAGTAACTTCAGGATTCTGCCATGTACTCCTAAGCGATGGATTTTGTAGATGAGGAGAGGAATCGGCACACTGTCAAAGGCCTTCTCGAAATCTATCAGCAAAAGATAGGCGGTTGCCTTTCTCCTACGGTTTTCATGTAGAGTTGCCAGCATTCGGTATAGATATCGAGTACAGCTCCGGTTTGGTAGAAATCCTTCCTGTTCATCTTCGAGCAACGTTTCGCTATAGCAATGGTCCCTCATTCTTCGGTCTAACACCCTCTCAAAAAGTTTACCGATGTACATACTGATGGTGATAGGGCGGAAAGACCCCGGTTTGAGATATGAGCTCTTTCCTGCTTTCTTGATGAAGGAAACCGTTGATGCTCTCCAGGGCCATACCGAACACTTCAAACACAAATCGAATAACTCGGCTAGAAAGTTTACTGCCCGACCTCCCATATGTTTCAGAGTTCTCGGGTGAACCCCATCTCCATCCGCTGCCTTTCCACTCCAATCCTGTGCTGAGATCGCCTGTTCCACTTCTCTTCGTTCCACTTTGCTATTCAGTAGGTTCTCCTCTCCAGGTTCCTCGTCCGTTAAATCCACTGACATGATGTCCTCCACTTGCCTGCATATCCGCCTGTACTCCTCTTCATCGAAGTCCCTGTTCTTGAGGTGTTCCCCTTCAAAGTACGTCCTAAACAGTATATCTTCTTTTTCTGATTGACTGTGTTTCAGGGTGCCTTCAAAATCCAAACACCCTATGAAATTTTCCTCTTGGGCCAAGAACAATCCTCTGTAGCGCTTCCAGAAAAGATTACTGTCGTGCACATTTAACCCTTGAAGTCGTTCATGTATCCACTTGTTCTTACTCTTAATCAGCGTCTCCTTGAAGATGGCTTTCGCTGCTTCCACGAGTTCTTTATTCCGAGTTGTTCGCCTGAATTGATAGTGTCGTAGAGCTCCTTGGAGATTTTTTGATAGTCCCGACAGTTCATGTGTCCAGAATGGTTTGCTATATCGACAGATAGTCTTCTTCGAGATGAATAGTTCACATGCTTCTCTATGTATCCTCAGAAACTCCTTGTACAAGTCCTCTGGATCTTCAGTTCCACGTATTTCCGGAAGATGACGCTCCAAAAATTCCTTCCACTCGTCCCACTCTGCTTCCTCGTAGTTGAATACCCTCTTCCGCTGTATGTGTTTATTGACCTGACCAATTGTTATATGTACTGGTATGTGTCCTCGATCCGGCGCTCCAGTGAACAGACAAAGCCCTTCGTCCTGATCGACCCAAAGTCCCCTAAGTGGTCCAGAGTTGCCAAATATCAATGTTAGATCTATGACACTACCTCCTCCAGCGCATAGAAACGTATTCCTCATCGGTGATAAGATCCGGGCCCCCTGCTGGTTACAAAATGTCTCTAGTAGATGACCATTGCTGTTGTAAAGTCTATCGCCCCAAGCTTGTCCTCTCGCGTTAAAGTCCCCCATGACTTGGAGAGTAGCAACCCCGTTTGCATAACAGTATCTCCAAGCCTCTTGAATGGTGCTCAGTAGTCTGCTGAGGTCCGACGACGGGCTACTGTATACCGAAGCATACATCACAGGTCGCTTTGAAGGTGTTGCAATCACGAAAACAGCTGCAACACCCTTTACTTCTAAACTGGGAATTCTCTGAGGATAGAACGACTTATCAACCGAGATGGTGACACCTTGATCGTCTGCAACTCCAAAAGTTCGTAGGTTTTTGAAAACGTCCTCGTTTGGTACCGTACCGGTTTCCTGCAGTGCCAGTACCGTGATGTTTCTATCGGAACAATAGTGGTCAATCGCTGTACTGGAATGAGAAGAGAGGCCCGAAATATTTAGTTGACAGATACTAACCATGATGAAGATCGTTTTGATGGGCAGTATATACTGGACAGGTTGTACTGTTGGAGTTGTGATTTCCGCTGCAGTGGATACACTTGGCCTCGGCTTGACAGGGATCCGCTGTATGCGTGCTTACCCTCTCACCACATTGAACGCAGGCCTCGTTGTTATTGCACCATGCGGTCCAGTGCCCGTATTTCCAACACTTTCGACATTGGAGCGGTTTGATCACCCGTCTGTCGATATACTCACGTATACGGAAGTGCCTTGTGTCTATGTTTAGTCCCATAGTTATAGCCTTATTCCTCAGATCTTCCGATTCAAAGATTAGCCGTACAGAGTATCTTGGGTTTCCATTGTTATCAGTGAATCTGTAAACTTTTGGCGTTGTTCCCAGTTCTTCCGAGCAGGCTTCCATAATCTCAGTATCAGAGACTTCTAGAGGAACATGATCCATAACTGCCTTTTGACTCGGACCTGTGTTAGCGAGGATGACGGCTGAGGTTTTAGTCCCTTCACCCCCAAAGAATTTAGGTTGCCACCCGTCAACTACCTTATGTGCATCTGCAGGGGATGTCAATTCTATAAGCAATGAACCCCTAGTGGTAGGTTTAAATTGGTCTACTGGCATGTTAGGATAGTTTAAATTAAATTCAGTCAAGATTAAATGTCCCTGTGCTAAATATCTACTATAATTAACCACCCCTCTCACTTGTACAGTCCGTTTTGGATCACATCTCGACTTCCCTACTTCTCTCGTTCCCTCAGGCATCTTAGGCCTCACCGTTCCACCGATTGACTGTCCCATGGTGTTCACTCTTCCGGCATCTTGCCATGTTGAATCATTGGCTGGTTCACGGATCGGGACGTCCCTGCGACGGGCTGGGCTGAATGTTACATTGTTTGAGCTCACAGCAGATGTTGTACTAGCAGTGTTCAAAGGAGGAGTCAAGTAACTCTTGTTCAATGATTTACCGACTTCCTCTACAATATTGGTGTTTATATCGGTAAGAAACGCGGTAACTTTGCCTATCATGGCCTGCTCAAAGTTTTCTAAACGATCGTCCAATATCTTCTGGGTAAGTACAGACGGTTCGTTGCTCATACTCTTAATAGTACAGTTCAGTTCATCGTCCCTACAGCTGGGACAAAACCATGCTAAACCCTCGTATTCGTTTATCAGCAAACAGGTTTTATCATCATCTAGAACGGCAGAACAGTCACTATTTCGGCATGTTACAGTATACTCTCCATTGATGGTTGACGGGGCATTAGATGCCTGCTCATGTAGATCGTCCAAAAGTTCAAGCGTGAGACAGTACGCACTCCTCAATAACTGTAGTATATCAGTACGGCTGGGCTTGGAAGACGGGGGATTTGGTGATCCCTTGGTGACAAAATTCATTAACCCTTTCTGTTCAACTGCGGCTTTCAACGCAAGAAATCCATCGTGGGTGTCTCGAACAGTTTTCATATCGGGGTTATCCTCCCCGTTCTTCTTTTTCGTTTTAGTCATGGTTTCTGCCCTTAGGGGCGGCTAGTGGGTCGCCATCCTAAAACTCAAATTAATTAATAGGAAGGGCATGTGGCTGGCCTACGCTAGACTTTCCGTCATCAAGTTGTTGACAAAAACGCACACAACAAGGCTCTGCAGTTGGGACATGGGTTTGGAATTAATGGGCCCTCGCCCCTCGGCCAGTCGGCCATTTTTTGTGAAGTTTGAAGTCTTCAAACGGCCATAAATAACGTTCCTGGTGATATGGATATTTCATCTCGATTGTGCCAGAAAGAACTCAATGAGATCTTCCCAACGCAACCAACATGAAGGTTCTATCGTATCAGAAACCGGCAAAAAGGTCGTCTTAAGTTCTTTAAAGTGGAAAAGTGATTTTAGAAAAATAAATTCTTGGTGTCCACGATTTTTATATATTTTTACGTTAACCCACGTATCGCGCGCATTGAATAAATGCTAACAATGCGCGCGGGAAACCTTTAACCAGTACAGTTGCAGCGCGCCTTCCATGCAACTGCCCCAAATAAGAGCGACACCCGTTTTGCCACGAAACACAAACAATTAGAATCAAAATTCAATCTTTATTTTATAAATTCAATTTAAATCGTTTTTATAAAACAATAATTTAGATAAAATAAAACATTGTTCGCTAACTCCTCCACGCAATATGAACTTCATCAGTCCTAAATCTCTGTGTGACCCAGGAGTCCTCAATGTTAGTTGTCATGCGGTGTTGAAACATCAAGTTGCCAGTGTGTGCTATCATAGCACCATTGTCAATACAATATCGGTCATCTGTTGCACATACAGTCGCACCTGAAGGAAGGAAAGATATGGACATTGATATGAATTATGGGGAACCAGAGGGAGAAGGATGAAGGATTGAATGTGTAATTCACGTGGCTGAGAAAGTATACACTTTTATATTAATATTCCTACCCAGTCATGACCTCTCCCACACACACACACATACCCCTTTGTGATGCCATCTGCGATAACATTTCCTGTAGCCTCAAGTTACAACCCACACCTCCCACCACCAGGACCTGGGGAGAGCGGCTGTGGGCCATGGCCCGCTCAGTAATCTCTACAAGCATCGCAAATACTGTCTCTTGGAGGGAGAAACAGAGGTCCTCTGGGGTGTATTCGCCTGATTTTAGTAACCTCGGTGCATTTCCCTCGATAAATGATAACAATCCTGTGCGGGATGTGATGGTGTTAATTTCAGATGGAGATAGCGAAAAAGTCTTTATACTTCACCATGCTTTCTGATAGTTGATTCAGTACCTGAAAAACTGACATCCATTCCTTTAACGCAGTAGGGCAGCTCAAGGAACTTCTTTCCCTTCCTAGCGAGCTGTTCAATATTGTAACCAGGGCAGGGATCATTACTCAACTGTAACACTCGGGCAAATCTGTGAGAGGGGGGAGAATTGTTACTTACTGCTGTTAATCTGATCACTATCTCTCTAAAAAGCTAGTTACCTAGGTAGTTACATGCTAACACCAGCTCCTAATTACATAGTAACCTCAGTTACCTAAGTTCCTAGTTACCTATCAAGGCAGTTTCCCACGGCAATATCCAGTGTCTCCCCGAAGATCATGTATCGCTGATTCATGTAACTTATCACCTGGGTGTTTCCCCCGGACACATACAGAACCGTTGGGTTGTCTGCACCTGTAACCTGGGAGAGGATTGTGTGTCATTGGGTGAGTTGTCATACTGCATAACTGTAACGTCGCACACGGTTCGGTGAGGGCAGTCTTTTGTTAGACAACGGGTGAGGGGATTATTGTCCCTAGGATAATATTGTGCTATCTGGAAAAAGGGCGAGGTTAGCGGATACCTAAATTACCAGTTGCCTGCGGTATGTACATTTCTGGGGCTATAAAGATGACAAACAATTTACCTCTCGGCCCATTTCGATATGTGCGATGCAGTGGTTTACAGGAATCAAAGGTACATTCCACAATTGAGCTAGTGTTCTGGCCACCACCGCTGTAGAGACTAAGGGTGCACCCATACCCGGTCCCTTGGTATATGACACACAGTCTATCTCCGATATATCTATACCTGCCTCCTGTTGATGTAGTTATATTTTAATATCTTGTGTCACTTTGTCTATGTAGCTTTGTTCTCTTATCAATTGTAGCTGTCACTTGTCGATCATCTTTGTTATTTTGTCCTCACCTTAATTGCCTGTTTGACAAGTCCCAGAACTTTGTCTCTGTGGTGTTTAGCGGTGTGCCTGGGTAAGAACCCGTGACCTGGAGGAGCACAGTAGGTATGTCGGGGATTAGATAATACCTCTCCATCCCTCACCACTCCAACCCCAATCTTGTTGGCACTACCCTCCAATCCTATCGAGATAACCATGCTGCTAAAAATGGGGTAATAAATTAATATATAAAATAAAAGCTCACTACCTCTAATAAAGATCACAAATCATCAAAAAACTCAGCGCTCTGTTTTTTCTTCATGTCATCAACAGTAACATGCCGAGCCTTCTTCTTTTTCCGTTTCTTCTCCTCTCCATCACTGTCACTATCATCCTCTTCCTCTCTCATAGCCTCCAACTGCTCCTCAAATACCCCCATATCCCACACCCTCAAACACTGATCGTGGCCGATGGAGAGGAGAGACTCCTGATGGAGACATAACCCTTCAATAGGGCTCCGTTTGTGGTCTCCAACGGGTGGGAGTGGTCGGTGTGGGAATAGGGTGGTGGCTCTGATGATCCCGTCCATACACCCCATCAATATTACATCATCAGAGAAGGGCAGGACAACATCAACACTAACCTCACTCTGCACGGGGATCCTGTCCGTAATGTCCCCCCAATCACCCCAACTAAACACATTAACAACACCCTCCCCATCCCCACACACCACCTTACTACCACCCCGCACCACATCACATGTCAACAGTTCACTGTCACACTCATCTGACCGGGTGATGAGCTTTCTCTGTCTCGAATTCCAGGCTGACAACCGACCATTACCAGAGGTAGCTACTAGGGTGGACCCTGAACTGTCAACCGCGAGGGCGGAGATAAAGTTGTCGTGTTCTGGTTCTGTCATAACGGCAGCCTCGCCATCCCCTTTTCTGAGGTCCCATAGTTTTATCACCCCACCATCATCACCCGTTGCTAGAACATTCTCCCTCACATCGCACAGGGAATACAGGGCATGGTCATGAGCATCCTCAAAGCGACGTACCACCTTTCTCTTCTCGACATCTGTTAGAGCTATGGATTTATCGCTTGATATTGACACGAGTTGATCCCCGACAAACAGAATAACTCGGCAAGATTCAGTGTGGGTGTTGAGTGTTTTTAGTTTTTTAGGTTTGGGATCCGTTGAGAGAAGGAGGATGTTTCCATCGATGTTGCTAAGGGCAACGAGATCTGAGGTTTGGTGGGAGTCAACTGAGAATGGTAGGGAGCGGAGTTTTAGTAGACACTTTGGCTTCATCCTGGAAAAGAGGGTTTTTTTTGTAAACTAATATAGTTCACGAGTTGCCACGATTGATTGATATAAGTTTCACACATATAAGACTAAAAAACCTGGAATGAAAAGTTGGAAAGTTGGAAAGTTGGAAAATATTAATAGAATACTCATTCGACTCAATGTTCAGACTGTCTCCTGTGGCCTCTCCATCTCCACATATATGAAAAATACAACTCTAAATATTTCAAGGTAAAAACAATACACACACACGATTTCAATCTGAGTCTGACGGATGTAATCGCCGCTTTTTCCGCTTCTCAACAGAGGATTTTCTCCTTTTTACTTCTTTAGTTTGATTTTTGTCATTTTGGTCGTCTCTTTTATCTTTATCACTTTTTCTCCTCTCCCTATTGTTACTCCTCTCTCTTTCCGTGTCCAATCGATCGTCTCTCCTATCACTTTTTCTCCTCTCTTTACTCCTTCCTCTTTCCGTATCCCTTCGGTCGTCTCTTCTATCACTCTTTCTCCTCTCTTTACTCCTCTCTCTTTCTCTACTACTCCTATCTCTTTCTCTACTTCTCTCTCTTTCCGTCTTTTGATCGTCACCTCTATCACTAACTCTCCTCTTTTCAATTTCCTTTCCCTCAGATATTTTTCTAGATCGCGGTTCAGGATCCCCATCTTTATCATCATCATGCTGAGATTTCCGTCTCTTCTTCTTTTTCTTTTTCTTTTTGCTCTTTTTCTCCTCATCTGAGCTCGATGAGTCCTCTAACATGGCCTTCATCTGGGCGATCCTCAACTCCTTCTGGGATCTCTCTTCGTCCTGCTCGTCAAACTGCAGGAAGGGGGTGTTAAGAAGGGAAGATGTGACACTGCAGATTACAGAAAGGGGGAAGGACGAATTGGAGGAGGCAGGAGCATGGTGATGGAACTGTTTTAAAAAAAAGGAGGTTACTTATTACTGTGTATAAACAGGAGGTTACCTTTTTCCGTAGAACATGGTACATGGGATCCTCGTGTGCCATTCTAAACTGTTCATTCTGGGTGTTACCAGTGCGAGACAGCTGACACTCCCTGTCTCCTGACCTACATAATAACAATATGTCAGTGAACATCAAGTAACGGGGTATTTATAATTGTGGTGTTATCACGCGATGACCAAATATGGGTGTCACGTGTTGACCAAAAAAACATTATAGGTGTCACGTGACTATATACCTGTGCCCGTATTCCTTGCACCTCCAACATTGCATCACCTTCACTTCCTTTCCAAGTGGCATCCAGAGGCCTTTTGTAGGGGCATTGGCCAGAAACTCTCTTGCCTGTGGGTGTGACAGTGAAATAAAATTTCATCCTTATCAGATGATCCCAGCTACGGTTACAGGACATTAATACATTTCACTGTACTAGCATGAAATTTGTTCATGAGCAGTTGAGTAAGACACCTTCAACCCATGTCAACTCCCCCCCCCAGTCCCCCTGTCTCACCTGTTTATTCTCTGGTAAGTCTGGGATACAGTCCTCAGGTTTCTCTTCCTCTCGCTTCACATATGCGGGCTGGTGGTAAAACAAATCAAGATGTTTCAACTTCTTGCTTTTCTGTTTTAACCGTGGATTTAGTACATCCTCCTCCGCAGTTTTCTCTCCCAAATCTCGTGACATTATGCCTTAATAGAATTTTGTGGTTGAACACATGTATATTGGTATTTGCGAGGGAATGGATGCCAGTATATTTGTTAGTACATTTATTGGTGGCATCTGAGAAGAGGAAACAAACCCATTTTTGCAATGAAATTGTGAATCGTTATAGCAGCGAATAAATATAATGACACAACACTAAAACACTGATAACCCAGTCAGGAGTATTTAGTAAATACTATTTACAATCAATCATCATCACGCCTTCATAGCAGGTTTGTGTGTTTTCCCGTACAGGCTGTCCAGGGCGAGCCCAGCAAACACTATCATAGTACCAATCCACTGCCGAGTGAGAAGGGCATTTCCAAACAGGATAACTGATCCAAGAATGGTGAAGAATTTCCGGGTGGTAGTAATGATAGAACAGACGAGAGGTCCGAATTCAGTGACTGTGATGTAGATAAAGTTCTGGCCGAGTGCACTGGCCAGGCTGAAAGTTATGATCTCAGGGACAATTTGGGGGTGTTTCGAGCAGAAGGACATTGCCTGCCAGATTTCACCCGTTACTATCAACCAAACTGACATTACAACCTGTAGAAAGAAGAAAGATTGTGGTTATAATACGGAAAAGTCAAGTATTTGAAATCAGACCGATTGGATACTTCAGAAAAAGTCAGTTATGCAATTGGGTAATGTTGCTATAATAATATCCAATATCCATAGTAAGTAACTGACCAGTGCTGAGAGGTTGAGTGCCATCATCATGTAGTGAGGTTTGGTAGCGTAACCCCTCATCTTCTCCTGGTATACCCCCGTCAACCCATCTGTATAAAGAGAAAGAGATGATTGAGATACGTAGTACCAAAAGGAAAATATAATTCAGGGAGATACATGGTTTGGATTGTTATGTTCTAACCCTCCTTTACATTAATTGTGAGGGGTGTGGGAAAACTGAGTTGAGCAAGGAAAGATTTGGAATGTTACCGAGAGTAAGAGAAACAAGAAGTAGAAACTCCCCAACTCCAAAGACAGATTCATTGGCAGATGATTTTCCATCCTTAAACATGAACAGTGCCACACCGCAGACAATCATAAGGACAGCCAGGTACTTCACTGAGTTGTATCGCTTCCCTGGAGAGAGAGAGAGTTTAAGAAGGTAAAGAAGGTGAGAAATAGGAATTGTGTAAAACATTACAAACAAATAGTCTTATACCAACATTCAGTTACTAAAATGTATACTTTTAATCTCAAAACTAGTCTTTGTTTACCTGCAAAAAATACTCCCAGGATCATCACAGTAATGGGTTTGCAGCTCTTTCCCAGGACTTGAGTTGGGTAGTTGACCCACTTTAGGGATGCATTGGAGGCCAACATGGCCCCCACATAGGTACACCCACACAGAAATGAAAGTTTGTTGGGGGTTTTACTGGGAGTGCCATCACTTGTTACAAGTAGCATTCCCTTAGCAAAGGCTGCGTTAATAACGCACTGGCAGAACACGAGGAAGACAGTGTAAAGATAACGCTCCTTGTCCAAACCATAACTCCCTCTTGTTATCTTTTCTTGAATTACACCATAGTAAAAGTAACACGCAAATATACCTGAAACGGGTCAAAACATTATTTTTAGACTTAATTTCGGAGGTTAGCCAAAAGTGAGTATTCTTACCTCCAAAACAGAGAGCAAGTTTTGTTGTTTTCCCCAAGTTCATGACGCCTCGTTTAGCTATCTAGAAAGAGTGTCGTTAGTCAGGGGTGTTGAAAGTTGAAGGCAGAGTATTTACCTGAGTTAAACTAGGACTGGTAAACCTTAAATCTTTTGCATCGATTTCAATGGTCGTGTGTTGATAGGCACCCACGATTGCAAATTGTCCTCTATTGGTCAGTGGTCTGTCAATATTTCAGGTATTGCAAATGTAAAATAAGAGCAAGCTTGAGCAAATAGTCAGTCAGTAATGATAAATTGGTGACTTCTTCTAGCGGCTAGCCGTTAGTGTAAAAACTTGGCAAACGCGGCATAAGGTAGCGCTTTTCAAGTAAAAAACACCGAAAGAAATTAGAAAAGAAAAACTGATCGAGAAGAAAACTTCAAAAAGTTTGAAGAAGATGATATGAGTTGAACTGAGTAGTGCCGCGCGTCCGAAAATGCGTAGACAACATATCATTTTCGCGCGTAACATCACTCCGGCGAGAGAAAGTTAACCGATCACTCTACGGTCTACTTCCATGGACTAGAGTTATGTGGGTATCTGACATTTTTCACAGCCATAGTGAATAATACCAACTAAATGGTACAGTGGTGCTCCGTCATATCTATCGCCTCCCACAAAGTTAAAGAGTAGTGTCTGACGGTGTATAAGGTCCAAATGAGGCACGGAGCTTTTCTGAATCAGCTTTTCAAGACGAATCCAACGCAACCGGAATTAGCTTTCTATCTTATCGGGAAGGTTCGGTTCACACACGCTCATTTTTAGTCATTTTTGCTGCGCGAGCCAATCAGAGGCCAGAATTTCGAAATCCAGCCCTCTGATTGGCTCACGCGGCTAAAAATGAAAAAAGTGAACCACACCTTCCCGATAAGATAGAAAGCTAATTCCGGTTGCGTTGGATTCGTCTTGAAAAGCTGATTCAGAAAAGCTCCGTGCCTCATCTGGACCTTATACACCGTCAGACACTATTAAAGAGGCAAAGTCAAACTCAAATTTTGAGTCAAAATTAAACAGTTTAAATTTAAAAAGTAAAAGTAAAACAGAAAATTAAATCTCATGACTGTTTCTCACTGCAGTCCCATGACCTGCTCATAGCTCGGTGGTGGGGCATGATCACCATCTCCTCTGGGGTTCATTGATGTCATTTGGATTCCACCACTAGCCGAGGAGGGAGGTTGCCATGGAGACGAAGGAGACACAACTGGAGGTTGCCATGGAGACGAAGGAGACACAACTGGAGGTTGCCATGGAGACGAAGGAGACACACCTGGAGGTTGCCCATGCCATGGAGACGAAGGAGACTCCATTGGAGGGGCTGAGGGAAGAGGTTGAATGTTGCTATTGTGTGGTTGAATTGGGTTTACATACACCTCGCCAGCCGGCTCTCTCATCTCAGCACGAATCCTGGCAGTGTCCTGCACTGTCCTCCCTTCACTCACATGCGAGAGTTGGTCAGGGCTAATGCTAATATCAATGCTATCACGCCTGATAGTCCTCGCTTGTTGTGGTGGAGTCCTCGCTTAGTTGTGGTTGAGTCCCTCGCGGTATTATTTCGCTCCTTCCTTCTGCTAGATTTAATGACCCCGCATAGAAAGCACGTCGCCGCCAGTAACCCCGCTACTACACCAAATGTTATCACGAATGTCTTCCTGATACAAACCAGGCTTAGAAAGTGTATCTCACCATCATTCCCACAACCTGGAGGCTGCACACAGGAGCTCACATTCATTGCACCGGGGTTGAGAGTCGTCATACCGTGAGGACAGGGCATACATGTGTAGGAGGTGTAATTGTAATTGTAGGAGGTGTAGTTATAGGATGCCGTTAGATTCCTGTACTCTCCGATAGGACATGTTGTGCATGTGTTATTGCCCCTGTCCCAGAAATATCCAGATACATAGCACTCGCACCCATCGTAACCCCATCCAATTCCACTGGACCATCTAATGGGGTCAGAATAAGTTGGGCAATAAGTACAATAAGGGTACTGCTGTCCATCAGAGAACTGATCCCAGTCACACTTATCACAACCATAACCACTACTGACGAGTCCGTAACCAGGGTGACAGCCGCACGATAAAGTAGTGTAATACTGGGGTCCGTCACAATCTGTCTCGTTTATCTTAATGTAATAGCACCGCCTATATTCACATGTTAGGTTTGCTATCAGTGGGGCGATACTTCGAGCCCACAACCACTCCGAATCATAACCAAGATTCCCCGATGACTTGAATAAATGGAATTCATTGAGTTGGCAAATGTCAAGGGCTGTTTTGGAGTCTAAAGGAATGTCCACGCCGTTCACTCTCTGACATATATTTCGGTCGCGGTATGAAGAATAGGAGGTTCCAATCTGGGTCAAAAGAACACCACGGTTCGAGAAAGTACTGCGACTACTGCGTATGTTGAGGTATATGGATTCCTCGGCACCAACTCCTTTCTTCAGTTTGAACTCATCTGAAACATTAGATGCATTAGTGAATAAATTATTCATTATCATTAGTAAAGCCATGATTAAGTTCTAACCCTCCCTTTACATTTGGGGGCGGGGTGCCCAAAACACAGTCTAGCTGGGCAAGATTACGTGTGGTAAAATGGGCCCGGTATCACAGTCAACTATCAACTAGTAGCTATACTTGACTTGGTGAGATGAGTAGCTAGATCCCAGCTGCTAAGGCCCGGGAGGAGGAGAAGAACAAGAGGAAGGAGCAACATGATATATCGATAAAACATAAATGTAACCCGAGACAGAGAGAGAGGAAGTACGCTCCATACAATAGCTGCGTTACAGTAGGACCTACCTACCGTGACGTCAAACCCAAAGTTAATTTTCTAGAATTTTCTAGAATATGAAAAGCCGAAATTATACCAGATGACATCAACTTCTGACTTTGAATCGGCATAATTTTCAAGAATGTAGAACACGAGGCAACACATCTCACTCAACCCCCAGTCCCCAATCCTGTACCCAATACAAAGGTAATAGGTACTAGGCAGTAGGCAGGACTATGAACTCACTGTCACTGTCACCCTGTACTCACCCTCACTGTCAGAGCATTGGCCCGACAGCCCTCCACCCCCACCCCACTTCACAGTGATGATGTCCGGTAATTGAGTCTCAATGAGTCTGTGTCTTCCTGTATTATCAGTAAGGTCCAACATGTGGGCCCATACATGCAGCACATACGATCACTAACTTGCTTGGCATATGAGATGTAGTACACGGCGTGGAATGTATTCACTGACTTTTACAGCCGACCTTTTTTGAAGGTGACACTAGTTGCCCTTTTCTACAAATCTTCTGGGCATGTCACGGCGTGCCTGGTGAAATTTTAACACGACCTAGCATGCGACGGGAAACCACCACTTGTACGTGGTAGCTGAGGGTCTACAGAATGGCGCTACGGTGCGGGAAAAAACATTCCATTCCCTAAAATCTTTTTTTTTACTTTTATTTGATTTGGGTCAAAATTGGCTATATTAAACGTGGTCCCGAAAAATCCATAATGACTTAGCACACGAAATATGTCACCCCTACCTATTTTTGCACGTAGAATCGATTGCCGTTGAAGTCGAATCTCTAAAATGACTGTAAATTGTAAAATGGTCAAAAGTTGATTTTTTACCATTTTTTCCCTGCCCGGGTGATTGCCGAAGGCAATCACCTGGGATGATCTTTTTAGCACGCACGTGCTAAAAAGATCATTCAGGGTTTAGAAATCAGCAGATTGTGTAGTTAACTAAAAGTGTCCGTCCGTCCGTCCGTCACGGACAACGCCTAACAACAAGTCTGCTCCTTCATAAAACTTTCATCTCACGCTTCGTCGATTCAACAAAGGAAATGATTAACATACATTGTGGCGCGCAATTACTCGCTAATAGCACTTCCCACTATCACCTGAAATCACTTTGGGCGCCCTACAGCCATGCTATGAAGTAATAGAACGTCTTCCAAGCATGAAACTACTGTCACACTAGTGACTCGAGTTGAGATGCGGTTAAAGTTGAAGCACTTGGTAACCAACTGGGGTCTCCTAAGCAACTGACTTGGTTGCCATAGCAACTGTCCTGGTTACCATAGGAACTGCTTTGGTTACCATAGCAACTGCCTTTGGTTACCATAGCAACTTACCTAGTTACCCTAGTAACCAACATCGCATCAGCCAAAAAATGCTCTGAGCACAAAATTCATCAGGAAATCCAGTTTTGAAGCTTATTCATCAATTTTAAATCCATTTGGCAGGGAAACACCGCATTATGAATACATAATGCAATAATTCAAAATGACAACTTTTCTTGCTTATTTTCACCGTTTTGCCTACTTAAATTTTCTATAAATCAACGATCTGTTATTGGATTGGTATGAAATCTTGGATTTTAGTCGAAAATTGTCCCATAAACAACTTAAGCATGGTCCCGATTGACCATTTCAATCAGAAGTTTGTCGAAAATGCCAAAATCCAAAAAACAAGAAAATCAAGTTACGGTTCTCCTAGTTGGCAGATTTCAACAATTTGCCCAAATCTAACCATAAATCGGATATACACGAAAACTTGGTTCTTGGTAGAACAAGATTAATTGCATTATGTTCTAACATAATGCTGAATTTCCCTGCCATGCTGTCAGAGCATTGGCCTGACCCATTCTCGTTCGCGCGAGAACTGTGGTCAGAGCATTGGCCTGACAGCTGCCATGTGAATCTATGAAGAAAGGAAATCATGACCAGATCCGCTGTAGCAGCAAGCGGGACACAAAATCCCGATCATTTATATATCACACAAACAGTATAGAGCAAATCCTTGTGTTTTAGTAGCACTAAATTGCGCACCACGCCGCCACATTGCGCGCCACACATTTCCTGAAAATGTGCCAATGAAGTGGTTTATGAAGGAGCAGCTCGTAACTGTGTGCGCGGCTCTTGTTGCTACACCGTTGCCCCTCGCAACTAAAGTGTGACCAAAATGGTCCCTCTACCGATTAGTTAGTATACCAAAATGTCGTTTTCGAATTCTAACCCTGCTATGCCTTTTTACAAAGTAAAAAGGCATCCGGGTGAATGCCGAAGGCATTCACCCGGGCAGGGAAAAAATAACCATTTTAACGATTGGCACTAGTTTCAAATTCCTATCTCAACGTTTTCAATGGTTTAGGGGCCAAAAAAGGTCAAAAGTTGATTTTTTACCATTTTTTGGAGGTTTTTGGCCCCTAAACCATTGAAAACGTTGAGATAGGAATTTGAAACTAGTGCCAATCGTTAAAATGGTCATTTTTCTACCAAGAACCAAGTTTTCGTGTATATCCGATTTATGGTTAGATTTGGGCAAATTGTTGAAATCTGCCAACTAGGAGAACCGTAACTTGATTTTCTTGTTTTTTGGATTTTGGCATTTTCGACAAACTTCTGATTGAAATGGTCAATCGGGACCATGCTTAAGTTGTTTATGGGACAATTTTCGACTAAAATCCAAGATTTCATACCAATCCAA
Organism: Hormiphora californensis; assembly: GCA_020137815.1. Taxonomy (NCBI): domain Eukaryota; kingdom Metazoa; phylum Ctenophora; class Tentaculata; order Cydippida; family Pleurobrachiidae; genus Hormiphora; species Hormiphora californensis. The sequence goes on from CM035351.1 coordinate 8,426,457, forward strand.
TAACAGATCGTTGATTTATAGAAAATTTAAGTAGGCAAAACGGTGAAAATAAGCAAGAAAAGTTGTCATTTTGACCGTTTTGCCTACTTAAATTTTCTATAAATCAACGATCTGTTATTGGATTGGTATGAAATCTTGGATTTTAGTCGAAAATTGTCCCATAAACAACTTAAGCATGGTCCCGATTGACCATTTCAATCAGAAGTTTGTCGAAAATGCCAAAATCCAAAAAACAAGAAAATCAAGTTACGGTTCTCCTAGTTGGCAGATTTCAACAATTTGCCCAAATCTAACCATAAATCGGATATACACGAAAACTTGGTTCTTGGTAGAAAAATGACCATTTTAACGATTGGCACTAGTTTCAAATTCCTATCTCAACGTTTTCAATGGTTTAGGGGCCAAAAACCTCCAAAAAATGGTAAAAAATCAACTTTTGACCATTTTACAGTCATTTTAGAGATTCGACTTCAACGGCAATCGATTCTACGTGCAAAAATAGGTAGGGGTGACATATTTCGTGTGCTAAGTCATTATGGATTTTTCGGGACCACGTTTAATATAGCCAATTTTGACCCAAATCAAATAAAAGTAAAAAAAAAAGATTTTAGGGAATGGAATGTTTTTTCCCGCACCGTAGCGCCATTCTGTAGACCCTCAGCTACCACGTACAAGTGGTGGTTTCCCGTCGCATGCTAGGTCGTGTTAAAATTTCACCAGGCACTCCGTGATGTGTTGTGTTGTGTGAGTCACACATTGTGTGACCCTATGTTTAGTACTTCACAGAGGTAACGGGTTGCTAAGGTGGGGTAACCGGATTACTAGGGGTCAGGGGAATCTAACCAAGTTACTAGGGCCTAGGGTAACCAACAATTACCAACATTTTTTAGTTTCTACCTCAAATTCCGGTGGAAGGCATTACTATATGGATAAGCAGATTAGCAGATTAGTTTTGACCTAAACCCCGTGGAGGAGAGGGAAACATCCTTCAGAAACCACAAAGATATATCTGATTGTGAACTACAAAAGAAGCGCGTCGAGTCGACACGCTTCTTTTGTAGTTCGACACTGTCGACCGCCCAATCTTGTGGCCATGCCGGAGTGTATTCTTACACACACGGGGAGAGGGAGAGCAATATTATATGGTGTACTGTCCACTGCTTTAGACCATCTTTAGCGCACATGCATGAGTACATTTTCACACACTACCAAGTGTTCCAGGTAGCTTTCTCTCTCTTTCCCTCCCCACTGTGTTGAAGATTGCATGCGGTTTATTCTAGGAATTTTCCCTTTCTACATGGCTGCTTTGTACGTGCTATAGGGACGTGTCCCCTTCGGGCCTTGAAATAACAAACCGTCTTCTTACATCTTTATCCTTGTGAAACGTGTTGTTATTCAACAACTTGAAACACCGAGGAATCCACTCTGATCTCTCTCTCTCTATCTCTGAGATGATCTTAGCTGTAGCTGTAGCCTCCTGAGACTCTCAGTGAGAGATGATTCTCCATCCTAATTCCTATATTGTATGTGATTCTTTAATTCTGAGTTCCCGTTGCCAATAGAGACGTGGACCTACCGAGAGATCAGCTAGGATCTAAAATGTGTTCCTGATGCTGCACCTACTAGAATTCATCCTGTCTCTTTTCTATTCTAAATATCAGTCTCTATATTGTTTGGGGTGAGAGAGGAATGAGGGGAGAGAGAAAGAGAGGGAGAGAGAAAGATAGTGAATAAAATGCAATCTTCATGTTCTCATGACCAGTGATTACATTATTAAAGTCCGTGTGTGCGATGAGCGATGCTTGCTTGGCAGTCACATATTAATTTTAGCGAAACACTCATATCAATCTCTCTCTCTCTCCCTCTCCCTCTAGCGGGTTGGCCGATCGATGGAACGGGCAAGGAAGGGAGATAGAGAGAGAAAGAGATCAGAGAGGCCTCTCTCTCTTTCTCTCTCTCTATCTCCCTTCCTTGCCCGTTCCATCGATCGGCCAACCTCATCTTCTAAGTAAAGAGAAGCCATTATCCCATAAGGGGGTAATCGATACCAATGACTATCCTTGACTTCCTTTCTGTCACACATCCCTATATCGTTTTCTGTTGTTGACTAAAGGGAAGAGGGATCTTCACCTCTTACTCAACAAGTTTTCTGTATTTTGTTAGGGCCGAGAGCTGTTTTCATCTCTGACTCTTCACCCCATCTTCCTTCCTGTTGCTCATGCTCATACTGTATTACTGTGCATTCCAATCTTCCTGGCTCTCTGATCTCTCTCGTATAAAGATACTCAATGACCTCCATGACAGCTGGATAAATGCCAGATAACATTGTTGGGGTCTTTTCTGTCTTCTGATTGTAATACATTGTTGTTATGTTCTAACCCTCCCTTTACATTTGCGGGACTTGCGAAAGGCAGTCTAGCTTGGTACATTGTACAGTGTGACAAATGACGTGTTTAGGGGGGTTGGGAATCAAGAAAAATGAGATGTGTGTGATGTAGTACAACACATTGAATGTGGTGCACAGTTATCATGCGATGCACACATAGAAATGTGCTGACAGGACACGAGGAGAGAGAGAGGGGGGAGAGAGAGAGAGAGAGAGAGAGAGAGAGAGAGAGAGAGAGAGAGAGAGAGAGAGAGAGAGATGGATAAGGAGAAAGCTTGTATAAGATTTCACCTCCTTGTTTTTTCTAGTGACTGTTATACTGTATACAACTCTCCACTTCGAAGACTTGACTTCTCTTCTTTACTGTTTGATACTGTGTGCCCTTGTTGAGTAAGTGTGCCCATGTTTACAAAATATAAATTAGTACTTAGTTAGGTATGAGGTAGTTTGTTGACAAAAAGCTGCCTATACTACAAAACTACAAAGGTCTTTTGTCGAGTGTCGACCATTGTGTGACAAAAGGACACTACTAGGTCCCAGGGACAGTGGCCGGAAGCAACAATGCCTACTCAATGTTGCAATATAAAGTGTGACAATCTGTATAGTATTCTGAATAATGAGTTCAGAGCAAGAATTTGCTCTGAACTCATTATTCAGAATACTAATTAATCTCTCCTTAACCGAGTTCTGCCCGTGTATGTGTGAGATTCCCCATTAAACTGTTGTACAGAGGGCGTGTGTGTGTGTTGATCACCAGAAGGAGATATCAAAATTACTTCCCTTTAATCTGTATAGTTTTTTAGCTTTCTTTCACTGTAAGCCACGTTAGCTCTGTTTTGTAGTAGAGGAATTGTACGATGACTGAGAAGCATGAGGAGGTAGTGCGGAATCTGAACGATCAACTTTCACTCCTCACAGAAGAAATCGTGAGTGTAACCCGGAGAATCGTATTTTACCTCTCTATCTCTTTTTTTTTGTTGCTTGGAACCAAACATGAACTATCGCTATTTACAGCAATAGTTCATGTTTCGTTTCACTTATATCCCACGGAAAAGCTCATCAGCGTTCCCCGAGTTATTTACCCATCCCCAGATCACTAGATCACCTAATTTAAATATCCCGTATTGGCAGGCCTACCTGAAGGGAGACGACATTGAGCTGATAAAGAGGCTAATCCAGCTGCACATCATGATATCTCGTCAGAAGAGAGAGGACGCTAAGTATGCTGCACTAGAGGAGTTAATGGAGGACCAGGGAGAGGATGATGGAGAGGGGAGACCGTCACAACATCATGAACCAACTGTAGATGATGTGGAGAGAGAGGTATGGGGGGTTATCATGTGACATATCACGTGCTAGCATATTTAGTCATTTGCCTACTAGGATATCCCTGCTTACCTAGTTGGGATCGATGCATTGAACACACGCTCTGACTTGACATTAGTGACATTGACTGTGACACAAGCACACTTATATACAAACACACACGACCTAGTTATCGGAGTATCTCCATGGTCGGATGAGGGGTGCCTGTAGGGAGGAGAGACAGGACATACTGGAGGTACTACACGACATCAAGATAGCTAGAGCGGCCAACAGACGGGCAGCTGCCACATCCAGACAGACTAGTGACAGTGCCGTGACAGCAGGGACAGACCAGGCTAGGATGCCGAGCATTAGCACAATTGTACGGTCTCACAGCTTCAGCACTAGCAGACTTGGTATATGAGACATGATATTAGAACACTGATTTATATGCATTAACCTTTCACTAAACTTTGAGAGAAATTGAAGGCCTGTAAGTTCAAGAAATATTCTTAAACTGCCTCCATTAGAATCGAATGGTAATAAAATGTTAATCTGTATTAATCCGTGTTTATAATTAACACATTAACCAACCCACCAACCAACCAATGTTACAGGCACAGCGGATGACTTCATCCTTGGTCGAGATAATAACTAGATCAGGCCCGAGACCCATGAAGAGACCCACCCGGAAAGCAAAACAAACTGTTTTATGAGAGATGTACAGATACGTGAACAGTGATTTTAATATATGAACCATTTTAACAGTGTGTGTGTTTTGTGGATTATTTTGTACATGTCATGTGTGTTAATTCATATACCCCAAAAAACCTTCAGTTTTTTGTTGTTGTAAACAGTGAGATATCATCAAGTAACTGAGCCGTTGGACATGATCCGTAGCTGGCGGGTGCAAGTGAGATGACGGGGTGACGTACTATGTGGGATGGTCATGATCGACCTGCAGTAGACAGGACGGCTCTAAATCAGGGGCAAGATCTTCAAGGTAACCCTCAGCCACACAGCCATCGCATCAGCTAACTTAACCACGGATCTGAGATCTCTCTGTTCATTGCAGCTGAATAGTTGTGGTAGATCGATAAAGGCAGGTCAGTAGCTAAGCAATTGGTAACTGTATTTTCAATATGTGCAACATGAATAGAATGGTGAATAGAAGGATACGTATCTAAGAACTATATGTTTAATGACCACATATTTTCTGTTACCGCATATCATGAGTGTTTGTGACCTATTGAAGCCAGTTGGTGATTTAGCTTAGCAACCCCCAAAACAGTCATTTTGTCAGATCCACATTCCAGAATCATATCCCGGAATCATATCACTTCTGCTGTGAAACAAGAGACTTAACTAGAGACTTTTTTAATAATAATGCGATTTTTAATAATGCGAAACGCTGACGCGCACTTAATTCCATTTCTGTGTGCTAAATTCTGTTCCTGACAATCTTAAGACTTGATCCTGGAAGTATCGGAAAGATAATTTTAAGACCTTTTTAATGCAACCAAGATCAAGTCTTAATCTTATCAGGAGCCAGAGATATGATAGAAACAACCGAAAAAAAAACTTTCCCACGATGCGTGTGAAAGTTTTTTGCGTGCCCCCGGTTCGCATTATTAAAAGTTGTGAAAGTATTGGCATTCAGAGTTACCCTGTTCTGCAGAATTCTGCTCTCACCTTCCCACCTTCCAAACTGCTTACTCGACAACTTGCTACCCGATTAACTCTCTTCTTCGCTATATTGAAATAGTTTAATTGGACAATTGTCTTAGTTCTTAAAACGGGACTCGATATTTAAAGCTTAGAAAGGCCTCTTTTTTCTTTCTAAAATTACCGTTAATAAAGAGAGAAAGTTACGTTATCAACCTCCCCGTAGAGAGAGAGCGAGAGAGCGAGCTCTTTTTGTCTAACAATTAACTCTTTAAGTATATTAACAGCTCCAGACCATGACCTTATTGACCAGTTAAATTTTAGAGCTGTCAGGTCTATTGATTTCTAGAGGTTCTCTACTTTGTTGAGTAAAAACAGCCTGTTTTGTACACGTGTAGATCACTACATCTCGTCAGCTGAACATGCCTGAGGGAGGACCAACCCCTGGGACCACCCGTTTTGACAATCGCCTTCAGATGGTATGTTTTATAACCTGAACTAAACCGATCCATGTTCCCACGACCGAATAGCTAGTACCGCCAGTTTCAATAAACGGTACCGAGTGTTAACTCATACTGGTTATGGTTCTTCTATCTAAATTGATCACTATTGACCCCTTGTTCAGATAGAGCACAAGCTGAACATTTACGTGAGAAGTGTGGCTAAATTCCGGGAGATGGTCCAGGAGAACCTGATGAGAATGGGAGGAGAGTCTCAGTATGGTTCCAATGATAACATCGCAGGAGCAGGAGCCAAGTAACTTGGATAGTGTCTCAGGCAGGAGCCAAGTAACTTGGATAGTGTCTCAGGCAGGAGCCAAATAACTTAAGGATATAGTGTCCCAGGGAGGAGCCAAGTAACTTGGATAGTGTCCCAGGAGCAGGAGCCAAGTAACTTGGATATAGTCTCCCAAGCTGGAAAACCTATAGTGAGCCGGCACATTGATATGGACACGAGAGTTACTAGTTGAGGAATGGAATATTTGAGTGCGAGCTGGTTTTAGCATTTTTGAAAAACTTAATTTTGACAGAGAAACACTTGTAGCCAATATTTTTCTTCTGCTTTAAAAAAATTCAGCATAATATTAATCTCGTTGTTTCCCTATATGATTAGGAAGGGTGTGTCAGAGACAGCGTCAACATTTGTATTGTTCATACGCACGAGAGTCAGAATAAGTCAAGTCAGCACAGACCTTTTTTCCTCTCTATTTCTCGATCTGACACATCTGTCTCCTGTCCTAATTTTGCGTTCTTTTGTTTTCAGCCTTCATAAACAGATCATCTTAGAATCCAAATGCTGCTAACTCAATAGAAATCCGAACATCTGTCATGTGAGACGTGGTTTATAAATGAGCCTCTAGCTGCCATGACAACCAATTGTTACCATGTTTACCGTTGTACTGTGTGTATTGAGCCTGGTGGCCAGTTCCCATGGTTACCGGCTCGTTGAGGAAGATGGAGTGGTGGACTACACTGGGTACAAGACCATTAGGGTGGATCTGAGTGGGTCTGCCGGGGCGGCTGCTGTTGTTAGGGAGTGGGTGGATGCGGAGAGGGTGGATGTCCTCAATGAGGGTATTGGGGATGAGGCTGATCTGTTGGTGGGACCTAACGAGTGGGAGTCCGTCACAGGAGAGTTGGAGAAACTCGCTGCTTCTTACGAGGTATATTAGCTCTGGTTACCATGGTTACAAAATAGTGATCACATGTGCCGCAAATAGTTATTATAGAATTTGATCATGGTTACCATGGCAACACTTGGCTTGTTTAGATTCTCAGTGAGGATGTTGTGGGTGATGTTGAATCTGAGCGAGTTCAACTCCTATCTGCCGTTCCTGGGGTGTTCGACTTCAAGAACTACTATGCTGTCAAGTAGGTTCAAACCTGTCAGAGCATTGGCCTGCCAGGTTCAAACAGACACGTGTAGAAACTTAATCAGTTGAAATTAGTTGAGATTCATTTTGGCACAGTGTCAAACTGTCAAATATGATCCGGGAACCCAATGATTAGGTAAATTGTAATGAATAGTGTGAGAAGTGTGAATTTACTATGGACACTTCCAGGTACATGCATGCCCATTTGGATGCCCTTGTTACCCGACATCCTGGAAAAGCAGAAACCTTCAGTCTGGGACAGAGTTACCAGGGACGAGATATGAAGGCCATCAGGATCAGTAACAACGTTGCTAATTCTGGCAGTAAGCCAATCATCTGGGTGGATGGAGGGATTCACGCCCGGGAATGGGTCTCCTCTGCAACTGTCATGTACATTATTAACTCACTACTTGGGGAGGTGGAACCTTCCCTACAGGGCAAGGTAAGTTATCTTTTTTATGGGAGGTGACTTCGTTCAACACGGATCAAAGCCTCCGGAGGCCTCCTCAACATTCAACCATCTAGCTTCCATCAAGCTTATGATAAAGACAGGGATGTTGTTGTTTAGTAACACAAGTTCCCGTCTATCTAGTTCCAGGGTCTAATGAACAAGTACCAGTTCGTCATCCTGCCCATGAGTAACCCCGATGGTTACGAGTTTAGTAGGACCAGTAACAGGTTCTGGAGGAAAACGAGGCGACCCAGCGGCTGCAAGTATGGGTATGAGACCAACGATGGACGATGTATCTACGGAAAGTGTTACGGAGTTGATCCCAACAGGTACAATTTTATCATTTTATCACTTGGGCAAATTTAGATCTTTTAGGAGCTAATTTGTACCCGATCCAGAATAGTAAGTGAGAATTGATGCCGAAGAAGGGTCGGTGGGTACTCACTAGACCAATATGTAGCAAGAGAATTAACACAAGATCGTTTCCAAACATTGTCTCACCTTGCCTAGCTAGACTGTGTTTTTACAAATGTAAAGGAGGGTTAGCACATAACAAGTCTCACCATCCTACAGGAACTGGGACATTGATTTCGGACGACAGGGTGTCAGTAGGAACCCATGTAGCGATGTTTTCCCCGGAAAGTCTGCCTTTACGGAGAAGAATACCCAGGCTATGAGCAGTTGGCTGGGCAACCATGCAAGGTAGGAATAGGTACTTTGTACTCGCCAAAATGGGTGAAAGAAATCCCATCCCACCCCTTATTTTTCTGGCGGCACCAGCCCCAGTTTTGAAAGTGCGCTCAGATCAGGTCGCTGCCGCCAAACAGCCCCTTATTCACTGCACTAATAATAGGCTACTGACGAGTGTAGTCTGTAGATGTGTACCCTCAACCTTGATATATTTCAGTCAGATTGATCTATACCTGAGTTTCCACTCCTACTCACAACTATTCCTGAAACCCGTGGGTTACGATCCAAAACCCCCTGTTGATGCCGCCATGCACAACGCCGCCGGATCTGCTGTTGTCAACGCCATTTACGGTATGTGTATAACATGTTGCAACACCATATACGGTATCCGTACATTGTACAACGCTATATATGGTGTGTTTGCTGCGGTATAGGATAGATGAGATGCACCAAGAGAAAACCAGGGGGTGGTACATGTGGTAATCTACAAGAAACTAACAGCGGCTCCCTAATTCCCCGGTACCCAGGTACCCAGGTTTACAAGACAGTAAGACACTAACAGGCTCCCTCCCCCCTCAGGCACCCATGGGAAGGTATACAAGAACATTAGAAGTGTGGAACTGTACCCCACCAGTGGTTCCAGTCAGGATTGGATGTACTCAAAGGGGGTGAAGAATGCCTATACCATCGAGTTAAGGGACACTGGACGACACGGATTCCAGCTACCCGCTTCTCAGGTTAGTAGCTGGAGAACTAATCATGATAACTGCCCACAATCAGCTACGACCACTATAAAGGCAACATTTCACGACAAAAACATACAACTAGTTAGGACGTTGATGTTGCATGCAGTATTCTCAAACACATGAGAACCTGAGAAGTGAGAAGGGTCAAGGTAATGAGAATCCCATTTAGTATAAACTTACCCAATATTTGGTTGCGAAGGAGGGGTAATTTTATTACCCAGTATCACATGATGTCCAACTGTTTCAGATCATTCCCACGGGAGAAGAAAATGTCCGCGGATTCCTGGCTCTCTTGGAGACCCTGTAAACAAATTAACTTTCTGAACAGATTTCATTTAACTTTTGTTTACTGTGATTATCAGATAAAATTATGACTGATTGAAAGAATTACATAAACCTAAAAGTAACTGCGTACCACATTTTGATGGTAAATTCCAGCTGGTTACTGGGCCATATCTCGCACATAACGGAGTGAACTGCAGGTGGAAATGGTACCAAAGACATATCTTGAGGGGAGGTTGAACGGTTGTAGTCATCACCTAATACCTATGGAATACTGGTAGGCTTTGAACTTTTCAGTGGTAATGGATTAGGGAGGATCAGTCGAGGGGAAATGTGACAATAATGAGCTCATTTCCATCTCATTAGAGGGTTGTGGAAAGGGTTGGATGTTAAATAAATACAGCTTGGTTTTACAAAACGGATCAAAAAATCAAAAACTTTACAAACGAATATGTATAAAAGATGAGTGTTCGTTCTAAAAAAGGTAAATAAGTCAAGTGATTAAGCCAAAACTCCTAACAAATCACAATAGAAAGTAATCAATACAATAATTCTGACAAGTCCTAACAATTCCCAAAATCACTGATCCATTCTCCCAACTACTACTGTTTCACACACACACACGACAAGGTGGTTGGTGGTTGCTAAAAAGTGTCCAAAGTTGCCCAAAATTAAAACCGTTTTACTCTCCTCGATCCGATAAAGAGTCAGCGTGATGCCTGACAGTCCAAGAAAGGGTCACAGTTTCCTAAATCTGCACCATGACATCATCACTCTCTCCCAAGATGTTGACAGCCGACATGGTCCTCTTCCCGTCCATTAGAAACAGATCCCAGTCCATTTTGACCGGTTGTAGTCGGGTCTTGAGGAGGGGTATAGTACTGCTCACCTCCTCCAGTGACACTTTCCAGTGTGAACCTGCAGGCGGAGATAAATTTAGGGCAGGGCGGGGGTCTTATTGTTTGGGACTGGATTGTTTTAGTTGGAGAAAGCGAAAGTAACGTACAAGCGAAAGTAACACAAGTTAACAAAGAATAACCACCACAATTATACCTCGTCCTCGTCCCAATATGAGTTGTTTGACTGTGCAAGGCGAGTATTTAGAGCTCCAGGCGCCCAGCTGACACAACACCTTAGTCCCCGGTGCTATGTGTGTATGATGGGGAGGCTCGTCTCTTATCACATCACTCAACTCTACTTTCTCGACCGTATTGGAGAATATAGTCTTGCGGCAAATCCGGGGTTTTTCGTCGTGTCCTGGAGAATGGAAATTAAATGAATGAAAATTAAATACTTATAGGGGCGTCCTTGTCTGAGGTGTGGAGGGTAAATTGATCTGTAAAAGTCACAAACCATGTGTACAACTGTACTAACCCGGCCCATGTGTACAACTGCACTAACCCGGCCCATGTGTACAACTGCACTAACCCGGCCCATGTGTACAACTGCACTAACCCGGCCCATGTGTACAACTGCACTAACCCGGCCCATGTGTACAACTGTACTAACCCGGCCCATGTGTACAACTGCACTAACCCGGCCCATGTGTACAACTGCACTAACCCGGCCCATGTGTACAACTGCACTAACCCGGCCCATGTGTACAACTGTACTAACCCGGCCCATGTGTACAACTGCACTAACCCGGCCCATGTGTACAACTGCACTAACCCGGCCCATGTGTACAACTGCACTAACCCGGCCCATGTGTACAACTGCACTAACCCGGCCCATGTGTACAACTGCACTAACCCGGCCCATGTGTACAACTGCACTAACCCGGCCCATGTGTACAACTGCACTAACCCGGCCCATGTGTACAACTGCACTAACCCGGCCCATGTGTACAACTGCACTAACCCGGCCCATGTGTACAACTGTACTAACCCGGCCCATGTGTACAACTGCACTAACCCGGCCCATGTGTACAACTGCACTAACCCGGCCCATGTGTACAACTGCACTAACCCGGCCCATGTGTACAACTGCACTAACCCGGCCCATGTGTACAACTGCACTAACCCGGCCTATGTGTACAACTGCACTAACCCGGCCCATGTGTACAACTGCACTAACCCGGCCCATGTGTACAACTGCACTAACCCGGCCCATGTGTACAACTGCACTAACCCGGCCCATGTGTACAACTGCACTAACCCGGCCCATGTGTACAACTGCACTAACCCGGCCCATGTGTACAACTGTACTAACCCGGCCCATGTGTACAACTGCACTAACCCGGCCCATGTGTACAACTGCACTAACCCGGCCCATGTGTACAACTGCACTAACCCGGCCCATGTGTACAACTGCACTAACCCGGCCCATGTGTACAACTGCACTAACCCGGCCCATGTGTACAACTGCACTAACCCGGCCCATGTGTACAACTGCACTAACCCGGCCCATGTGTACAACTGCACTAACCCGGCCCATGTGTACAACTGCACTAACCCGGCCCATGTGTACAACTGTACTAACCCGGCCCATGTGTACAACTGCACTAACCCGGCCCATGTGTACAACTGCACTAACCCGGCCCATGTGTACAACTGCACTAACCCGGCCCATGTGTACAACTGCACTAACCCGGCCCATGTGTACAACTGCACTAACCCGGCCCATGTGTACAACTGCACTAACCCGGCCCATGTGTACAACTGCACTAACCTATATGATCAATGATGTTCGGACACCATTGATTATCCAAATTCCGCAACAAAACTCTCTCCCCGGAGAACAAGGGAGGACAGTGTCTGTGATACTCCATCCACTTACTATTCTGGATATCCATCCTTTCCTGTAATAATAACCGCATTTGAGACCCCGTGTACCACACGTGTTGCAGAGCGATTCATCTTCACAGTCCATATAATCTAGAACAATATACAACCAAAACGCTAGTTCAAACCTGTAACAACTCACTCACAGCCCTAACTAGCGGTGCTGCAACCGATCTTATCAAATCAAATCAAAAATCAAACCTGTAACAACTCCACGACTTTAGATCTGTATCTCCTGCGGTAATCCAGCTGAAGGAGCTCCTCGTCTGTCTCATCCCAGTGGTGGTGTTGGGAGGTGGCCGTTATACTGACCCCACCCCACCGGTCCTCTAACACAACTGCCCATCCCTCACCCGCCAGATTCTGTCCTGATTGAGAGGGGGAAGTTAGCAATGTATATAATAATTTCTTACATTTTAGTATTGTGTACCCTAAACCCTCACGCCCCCAACTCAAGCGATGTACTGCTATCACGTGTTAGGACACTCTGAGTGTAAGGTAAAATTCGTCAATCGGGAGACAGAAAGAGTATGTGCACACTTCAAAACATCTCAGTGAAAAACATTTGTAACATCTTACCTGTTATATTCCGTCGTGTCACAACAGCTCGATCCGATTTCCGAATACCAAAGACCTGGTCCGAACCGTTAACAGAAATGCTAACCATGGGTTCACTGTCTACGAGTTCCCATGATGATCCCCACTCTTTAGCACTACCAACCTGGGGGAGAGAGAACCTTGGTAGATGATCTGGTAGAATCTACGTCAGGGTAACGGCCAGCTGAGACAGAGAGATACAAACAGAAAAAGAAAGAGAGGAGTAGTTCTATGTATTCATCTACCCAGCTCAGATGTAGATATACCTGTAGTCGGATGTAGCATCTCCCAGAAGCCGCTACAGCCCAAACCCCGTACTGTCCCGCACTGATCTGAACGAGGCTCTCAGATCGGTCTGGTTTTACTATGTTCCGCCACTTTGTGCCCCGGGGTGCCTCCTTTGAGATGCCCATCCTGTGGGGAGGGAAAGGGAGAGGGGTTAACCAACAAGTAATGGGAAAAGGAGAGGGTGGACACTAAACTCGGGGAGAGGAGGGGTGGATTCTTGTGGGGATGGGGAAAGTTGTGGGGACCAACGGTTAAACTACGAATGGAGATAAATCGCAGATGAGGGATAGCCAATGAATAGGGTTCTAGTGGCTAAATCACACCTAAAGTAGGCGCTACCGTCCTCACACACGGCCCACAGGTTGTTGAAGGCATCCACAGAGATATCTACCAGAGGATGATCCGTCTCCACTGATACCTTTAGTAGGAGAGAGTTTCGTTATTTTAGAGGTGTAAGGAATGTTTGTAGTTGTACCCGATGCTACTTCACACTGAGAGAATTGAAGAATTCGGTGAGTCACAACAACAAACAAGATAATAAGTAATTACCCAACTGGTGCCCTCGGGCCGGGTAGATGTCACTCCCTCTCTGTACAGTAACCCATTAGAGCAGAGAGCCCAAGCTGCCAGAGGCTCCTCCTTCTCTGCGAACCGGTATTGCTCCAGGGCCACCCTCTTCACAGTTACGTTTTGTGTGGGAATCTTCTTCCACGGGGCCCGCACCTCCAACCTTCCTATCCGGTATTTGTACCGCTTCCTCGCTCCCATTCCGGATTTAGGACTAAAATATAGGATAGGGGTAATTAAAAATATCACAGATATATTGAAAATATGACTGCATACATCATTAAAACTGCTAATTGCTATAACCTGAAGGTGCTGTGAAAGTTCCTAGCGTACATCCACCCCTCTGTATCAGTATTATCAGTCACATGTACCTGCCACAGACTGACCCACCTCCAGGAGGGCCCAGGTAACCGATACTGGTTATCACTCTCCACCTTGTTACCCGACCTGTCCACCCAGTGATCCCTCTTGTCGTTGTTACCACACGCCAGGAACTGCTGGTTGAGAATCTTGTACCGCTGATTCTCACGGATCTCAAAACGCCGTGTTATGCTACAGTTCTCAAGGCGTTCACCCAGGGGCATGTCACCTCCCCCGTAGCCCTTTGTGAAATAGTACAGCTCGAAGTCTGGAGTTAGGCCCCACACAACCTGACGAGGTCCGGCCGTTACTTGGATAATGTTACCCTCGATGGGCAGCCAGGGCCGTTTTGAGTGGTCTGTTACACAGGAGGGTGCTGGAGGAGAGAAGTAGACATCCCCGTCTGATGTTAGGGCCCACACTGACTGACTGGGTGGTACTTGCGGGACATGGTGACAAAACCGTATGTAATCATTGAGACTATCAAACCAATTCTTGTAGTCAGTATCTCTCTCGAAGGTGATTCTGTAGGTATCATCTTTTGTGTAGAGACGAAGTGTCAGCTGTTTTTCGTTGGGCGAGACTTTCTTAACTCCAGTGATGAAGCTGACAGGTATCCGGATACGTCGCTCTCTCGCTGCAATGGAATCCGGCCCTCCGTCATAGGTCTGTTCGTACCGCCTCGCCTCGCCACGCTCCATCTCCGGATTTTCTTCTGATGTGATTTGGGGAGAGGTACCCCCTCCTAGCTCGTAATATTGGATGTTAAGATGACCATGGGGCAAGTTCTTGGATAGGAGGGCCGTGCACCGCATCTGGACACCCTTTATCACCATGGTTACAGCAGATTTTAGTCGGAAGGACCCCTCAACAAAGGCATGGTAGTCATCAAATTTGCGGTCTCTGATTGGCACAGCGATATCCCGTAGTTGGTCTAGAATTACCCGCCTCACCTAAAATGGGAGGGGGTTTTAGTGCATACAGGTCTTTCTAGTGATCGACCATGATCGAAATAGCAAAACACCATTTCTAATAATAACCTGGTGGATGGTGTGAATTTGCCGGGGTGTGAGCTGGTGGGCCTCATTGGATAGGACATCCTTGTTAAGACCTGAGCCCCTGCATCCTCCCGCCGAGATAGACTTCCAAAAGTGACCTCCTTGTGCAACAACTGAAGAATAGGGAAGTGAAGAGATCTAGCATGAAATGCCCACATTTGGTCCTACTGTATGTCCATATTATTCAAGAAAACACGGTGACTTTTGGGGCTGTGGCATTGCCACCACAGTTGAATTTAATTCAAGCATCCTCAATAAATAGTTTTACGTTGTAGTTGATGAAAGTTTGTGTTTCTTCCTCACACTGACCTGAGTCGAGATTTACGGAGTCTGACATAGAGTAGTTTATGTTTTGGATACTAGCGATATCTTCTGCACCCTCTGTTAAAGACTCGTCTCCAGATGTCCTGCAGGATATATTGAAATAGTGCTGAATCCCCAGCCTAGCCCCAATATGGGACCCAACCCACCCAGGACAATCAAATACACTCACTCAGCTAAGCTTGGGGTGCAGGGGTTCGGGAAATAGGAGATGGAAGGGGTTGGAGAAAATACTGGGGCCTCTACACCCTTGTGAAGTGTTGACATGGGTCCATATTCTGATAAATCTGATTGGGCCGGGGTTTCTATCGGAGATATAATCACATCTTCTTCTTCTTCTTCTTCAGGCAGGACGGTAACATCTCTTAGCTCTGGGTCTGGGAAGATGTTATAGTTCCATATTACTGGACAGGGGACTGGGATTTGGGACGGAGAGAAAGATAAGAAAGGGAAGGAGAGAAAGATTTCGATTAGAAATTACCTTCAATAACCTCCCACTTTCGCCCCATAATGTCAGAATCCTGTATGTGTGACCTGTTGTAAACCCTATTTTCTCGATCGACCATCCACAACTGGAAAAAAGAGTTGGTTAGGTCTTGTTAAAGTCGCTAATTAATGCAATGTTTAATTTATTCCTAGAGTTTCATCAACTCTGACACATTACATGCGCGCCACTCCTTCAAGGTAGGTTGTGTGCTTTTATCAAATCTGAACTTATCGCGCGTTACAGTAAGACGTGTCGGGCAAGTCGTGGGAAGCAGGGGAAGGGAGGAAGTGAAAGAAGGGGCTGTTACACACATGTCACATGTGTCTCCCAGAGCTCCCGCATCATGGACATTAGAACTGGGACAATTGGGCAATTGAGCAATTGGGCATCTATTTTAATAGAGTCTGTCGGGTTTTGTATGAAGTATCAATGTATCTTTATATTTTACCTTTTTTTTTCAAATCAAAACAGTGCGTCTAGTGAATGAGAAAAGAATGCAAGCTCTTCTTAAAGTGAGACCTAAACACAACTGGCGTACGGAAAATAAAATACAATTTCAGCACTGTAGAGATCTCGAATTATCGCGACCTCCGTCAAGTCGAGATTGGGATCTAATTGGGTACACTCACACATCTCCGCTCCCCTATCCCTGTGATCCGCTGACCGGGCTCTATATTCTCCTTGAAGTTGGCTTAGCCTGAGCCCTGATCATGAGAAGGATTCTCTTTAGTTTCATTCATTATAATCATGATAGGTTCCTTTATAATTTTCTCTCATTTCATGCTGTAAATCTCTTTTACAATCACCCCCATCTCTCCTTTTCTCTCGCTCACTCCCTTTTTCTCCCTTTCTCTCCCTGTCTCTCTCTAGTCTGCCATGAACTCTAGGTCTTGCAATTGGGAGAGGGGAATGGACACAAGCTAGTTTTGCATGAACTCTAGGTTTTGAAATTAAAGTAAAGAAATGAACACAAGCTAGTTTGCCAGCTATAGTTCTTATACTACCAGCAAAACTGGTTTGTATAGATGGCAGATGCAGAATATAATACTGCCTACAGGCTGGTGCTAAAATTATAGCACATGATTATGAGCATTAAGAAATACACTCTCTTCCCCCTCTCTCTGTCTCTCTCTCTGTCTCTCTCTCACTGTCTCTCTCTCTGTCTCTGTCTCTGTCTCTCTCTCTCTCTCTCTCTCTCTCTCTCTCTCTCTCTCTCTCTCTCTCTCTCTCTCTCTCTCTCTCTCTCTCTCTCTCTCTCTCTCTCTCTCTCTCTCTCTCTCTCTCTCTCTCTATCTCTCTATCTCTCTCTCTCTCCCTGTCTCTATCTCTCTCACACTCTCACCCACTCCCAGCAGCTGTTTCTCACATGTGGTTCCACAATATATAGACACAGACCACTATACCACATATTGAATGCATTGTGAAATATCTAGTGTGGCATATTATTACACACACTAGATCAATACAGCTAATAGCATCAGCTTGACAGACGACTGGAAGGAGAGATTTCGCATATAAGACTGTCCTCTCCGCACCAGGCCTTACTGTTGGTATTCTGCGCGCTGGCAAGGGGTAACTTCGTAACCAAGCCTTACTGGGTAGAGGGTACTGTCCAATTTCTCATTACCTGATTACGAGGTCCACAGGAAGCCGATTTAAAGTAGACGGGTCGATCTGGGTCGAGGGGCATCTTGGTCCATCTTGAGACTGCACTCTCATCGTTTGGGTCAATTATAATCACATCACGACGTGTCAAAAACACTTCCGCACCCTTGTGGAAATAGACCTGCAATAACATTTGTTATGTTGAAGAGTCAGTATATGTATAGAGTTGAGATAAGAGAAATGCTTAATTGATGACGTCATAACAACCTGAGACACTAGGAACCACAGAGATAGGGTTACAAAAGCAAAAGTAGCACTGAAACTTGAAAAGGATAGATAGGGGGTAGTGCACTCTGCACTGCAGAGTTGCTAAGTTGAAAATTAAAAATACACAATTTTAAAGTGTTGCACGTGTATTGGGATGTTCTAGGGACTAATTTCCGTGTTTTGAAATTTTAAAATTTTAAAATTTTTTTTCCGATTTTTACCCGATTTTTCACCGAAAATAAGGGTCACAAAAGTGGCTTGCGATTCAAAGTGGCTCAACCGTTTGGGCTGAAACTTCGAATATCAGTAGAAAATTACCCACTGAATACCAGACATAATGTTCGAAAGCGATATTTTGAGTATACAGCAAGGTATACAAAATATAGTGCTCCATTGACTTCATTAACCCTAAAACTCCCATTATTTACGCAAAAACGCGGGTTATGAAAGTCGCTTGCGATTCGAAGTGGCCCAACCGTTTGGGCTGAAACTTCGGATATCAGTAGAAAATTACCCACTGAATACCAGACATAATGTTCGAAAGCGATATTTTTCAACTTAGCAACCCCTACTCTGCAGCCCAAAAAATTCGAGGAACCCAGGGTGAGGTCAAAAATAAATTGTGCTGCACCCCTCCCCATCCTTAGTATTGTTTGTTTGTTTGTTTGTCACTAAACCATGGGATACGCTCAGCAAACCTCCATACCAACCCGGGTATGTGGCAACTATGGCGCTGAGTCCCTTTCTTTCCCCTGGGAGAGAAAGAGACTCATGGTTTAAATTTCTGGAACATTTGAGAGGATCTTGGTCCGTTAGGTAACGTTTTGCCTTTGAGAGGGTCTTGGTCGGGTAGGTAACATTTTGCCTTTGAGAGGGTCGTGTTCTTGAAAAAGGTAACGTTTTGCCTTTGAGAGGGTCTTGGTCGGGTAGGTAACATTTTGCCTTTGAGAGGGTCTTGGTCTGAGTTGATATTTATCGTATGTTGGTCTGTCTGGGGCACACTCTCAAGCTATGTCTTGTCTTACTCTTAATTATTGAATCGTCAATTACATTCACAATATCAACTATACACAATGAATGAACAAACAATACGGACAGGTGAACTTACGACCATGATGGATGATTGATATTGTTAGTATTATTCTATTGTTAGAGATGTGTTGAGTGGATGATAGCCAGTTTAGTTTCCGAAGTATGCTGTCCTTTAATTTATAAGCACTCCCGATCTTATTCCCTGTATTTTAGCCTTTTTTCACTATATGGGAAGATGATGGATAATAATTTTTCCTGTGGGTGTTGGTGAGGGGGCTGGCAGTGGATGTTAGGGAGGGCTCTCCCTTAGAGTTAAAAAAAACAGAATACTGGTATTAATGAATTATGTCACATTTCATATAATATATACATTATGCAATATTTCCACAAATCACTATTAAAATTTTCCTAGTCTCTACACACTCTTTGACTCCGTATAGGCGCTCTCTACGTACTTGGGACTCTCTTGCCTTTTATATTTACACAAGTTTATTCTTCTCTCTGGACGTTTGATACTAGGTTAGGGTTGTCTTCCATAACCCCTGTCCGTGTAACGAATTCTTCAATACTGGATAAATCCAGTGTTGGTATACAAGAGGGGTGAATTATTATTGATGAGAAGATTCGCCCTCTCTCCTGCCTCAGTGCTTGACAATAACACAAAATATGAATGTTATCCTCTTCCTCTAGTTTACACCATCTGCAGAGTGGTGAGTCAACCCGTCCGCATTTGTATAGAAAGCAGCTTAGTGTTCCCCTGTTGGCGATGAAGTTGATAAGCTGTGTTGAAGGGGTTCCTGTGGAATTCTGCATTAGTGGTAGAACCCAGTTGTTGAACTTGTTGGTGCTTGTCAGCCTATTATGCAGCTCTTCCAGGTATTTTGCTGTGTTTTCCTGTGTCTTTGTCACTGCGTTTTTCTTCATGGCTGATAGCGATATCCTGTAGGACTCTGGGTCAGGGAAATCCGCAGCGGCTGCCTCTTTTGCTAATTCATCTGCCCTCTCGTTTCCTGGTATCCCACAATGTGCTTTGCACCAATTTATTGTTGTTGGGCGTAGTTTTGCTACCTTGTTGATCGTGTTTTTCAGAGCAATTGTGGATCGAAAGTTTGTTTGGACATGGTTAAGCCTTTGAATTACAACTGAGCTATCTGTGTAAAAGTCCACCGATGTGATCTGAGAGTGAGAGTCCTGTTCCAGAAAACGTAGAGTATCTTCCGCAGCTAGCATCATAGCCTTCGTTTCCGCTGCGGTGATTGTTTCTTTGGAATGGAGTCTACATTTTCCTGTCCCCTCTTCAAGACCATTACGATACAGGCACCAGCCGCCTCCAACTTTCCCTCCAGTTTTGTAGGATCCATCTGAGTAAACTTTCAGGTTGGACGGGCTTGATGGCGTATCCTCAGATTCCTTTGACCGAATTTCAAAGATTTTGGCAATGTATTGTGGGTCGCATTTGTCCAGCTGTTGGTCATCTGTAATATGCGCCACTTCCTCTATCATTGCCGTTCTGTGGTCGACCCACTTCCTCCCTTTCTTCATAACTCGGTGGTTTCCTTCTGCATCCTTGGCTTGTGTGATTGCTGCTCTTTCCATTGCCACCACTGGGATAGGTTTTAGTTGGGTGAATCCTATCGTTATTAACTTTGGAGCTGTTTTCGAGCATTGCGCCATCCTCTTCGATGCGTTGTACGTAAGTGACTCCAGTTTCCTGCATGTACTTTTATTTTCCATGCCCCTGATTGTCACATTACATCCATACGTCACTTTCGCCAGTGTTAGAGTGTTGTAGACCCATTTTTGTATCCCTGGCCTGGTCCCCCAGTTGACGCCTATCGTTCTGTTTGCAAAGGCTTGCAATCTGTTTGCTTCCTTGATCACTCTGTGAAAATGTGGAGTCCAAGTTAGTTTGTCATCAATGGTTACTCCCAGATATTTGTGATGGTTAGTTTTAGGGATCGGAGTTCCCTTGTAGTTCAGTGTTGTTGATGTAGTAGGGATCTTTTTCTTGTGGGTACAAATCATGTAGAAGGACTTTGTCGGTGAGAGTTGTAACCCCATCTCCGTACACCAATTCGTTATCTGGTTAATTATTGACTTGGGTTCTGCGTAAGAGGTCCTCTAGGTTGTCTCCTTCCACTACACTGGCTAAGTCATCAGCCAGAGCTTGCATATACTCTGTCAGGTTTACCAATTCCAGGAGAGGTGTTGTTACACAGTTCCATTGCAGAGGCATTGATATAATTCCTTGCGCTCCTCCCGTCATATTCCCTCGGGTTACTGTTGTATCACTCCCTTTGATTGTAATTACCCTATTGTCCATAAACTTTTGTAACGTATTTGATAGTGCGTCTGGACACCCATGTGCTTTCATTTGCTCCGCTAGTTTATCTTTTGATATGTTATCAAACGCCCCTTTGATATCAGCAAAGAACACTACCGCGTATTGTTTCTTACCTAGGGCTGATTCTATTTTAGAGACGAGTTTGTCCAGGGCTTGAGAGCATCCCTTTCCCGGGGTGAAGCCAAATTGTTGAGGATGAATTCTGGAGTAAATCTGCTCCTCCACCTTGAGATGCCTAATTATCAATTTTTCGAACAATTTGAAGAAGATTGAAGCTAGAGTGATAGTCCGATAGCTTGCTGGGTCTTCTGGTTTTCTACCCGGTTTTGGGATGATGATTCCTTTAGTTTTCCAGAGCTGTTTTGGAATTGTTTCCAATATTATACAGTCTCTAAAAATTGAGATCAAGTGCTCTTGGATTTCTGGGAGTATGCATTTTAGCATCTCCCATGTCATGCCATCAGGTCCCGGTGCTCCCTTCGGGTTCTTCACAGATGCCAGTTCTTCTTCCAAGTTCCTTGTTGTCACTACCGTGGTTGCAAGTCTCGTGTTGGCCAAAAGTTTTTCCGTTGACATGGGCTGAGTTTGCGATACCTCTTCTTCTGTTGGCGTGGATCCTCCAAATAGTGTATCCACTAATATCGAGAGGGTCTCTTGTTCTGTAGCTACTGGGTTGCCATTTATTTGTATCGGTGGTAGGCCAGGGACGTTAGGTTTTGAATTCATTTTATTGAGCAGTTGTGCCATGATTTGTTCATTAGCTCCTGAGCAGCGGGTCCTCCATGAAGTTCGTTTTGCCTTCTTGACCTGCTTGGTGTACAATCTTGTTGCTGCTTTCATTCGAGTTTTCCTGATGGGGCATGTTTTATCTTTTTGATGTTCCTCTTCTGCCACTTTACTCCTATTTCTCTTTATCCTCAGTTCCTTCGTGAACCACGGCTTGGTTTTTCTTGAGCTTCTTGAGATCTTGAAACTTCTTGTCGCCTTTTCTCTTGCCTTTCCAATGATGTTCAACATGTTCCCCATCTTTCCATCTAGTTCTGATTGGTTACTAGCTGGGGTTTCCGGATAACCCAAATCCTCTCGAAGTTCACTTTTAAACCTTTCCCTGTCCACTTTTTCCGATGTCCCTTGGTTTGGTTCTGTTTTCCCATTGATTTCAAACAGTATTGGAAAGTGATCCGAGCCAAATCGATGAGTACCTGTTTTCCATTTATCTATCAGGGGCCGTGGAAGTCGCGACACCAGTGTGATGTCAATTGATGAATGATGTCCATTCTCTTCCCGTGTGATTGTGTCCCCTTCATTCATACATTCCAAGTCTTCTGCTTCGATCCAGTCTTTCAGTAGCCTCCCTCTCCTGTTTGTAACGTTTCCCCAAAACTCATTCCTAGCATTGAAGTCTCCTCCCATGATTAATTTCAGGTTTTCAGTTTTCCTCCATCCATTCAGGTCTGTCAGTATTTGGGGGATAGTTGGTACTTCCTGACTCCAGTAGACAGAACAGTAGACTGTGTTGCCGATGATGACTGACACTACATCTCTGTCTGTGAATGCAGGGAGAAGTCTTATCTTCTGAGCTGCTCCACGTGCGGTTACAATACAAGCTCTTTGATAATGATTTTGTTCATATGGAGGGAAGACTGAGTGTCCTCCGAAACCTGAGCGTCTACTAGGTGGTTCTGAGATGAGTGCGATTGTAGTTGAATCTTGATCTATCTCTAACCTAACTTCTGTTGCCGGGGCCTCCATCTTTCGCAAGTTCCATTGTAGTACTTTCATGTGATTCCGGTGGTAGGTTTGTGATGTACTTGGTGAAGATATCAGGTACCGTGTTGATGATGTTAAACGTTGTGATGAGGGATGATGATGATAAATCTGGAGATGAATCTATCTTTGATAATGGTGTAGTGGAGATAGTGCTTATTTACATTCTTCTAAAACATATAGATATTTCTTATATATTCCTTAGTATTATGGGTAGTGAGTTATGACAATGCCTACAAAATGGTATCTTACATGCCCAACTGAGTCGATCATCCAGACACTCTGAGAGGATACAGTCAGTTCTCCGGGGTAAACAAGGTCGTGCTGGAGAGCGATGTGACACCACGATGTACCTGCACGGATAATAGTGATGAAGGGGGCTCCGTAGTCTCTATCTTTTTCTCTCACTCCCTAATCTTTATTTTATCTATATTTTCCTCTCTCTCTTGTTCCAAACTACTTGATATTATTACTGATTATACCTGTCAAACAATCATCTGACACATTGAGACGGGTGAAGATCTGGTTGTCCACGGTAATACCCCACACATTACCCCGGGGTCCAACTGATAGGGTGGAGACCTGGAAGTCTGGTGTACACACCTCCTCCCACCTGAAACACAATGATGATATTTATCATTTAATAATTAATAGTTAAAACAGCGACAACAGCCATCTGCAACAATCAACATCTTGTTATGTTCTAACCCTCTTTTACATTTGCAAATGAGACAGGGTCGAACAAGGCAATCAGCATCTATCTGGATTATCCATATAATAATTTCCAAAATGTTAGTCCGATAATTGTTTTCTCCCTACTCCTCCTACAGTTTTTGAGCTAGACCCCTGAAAATTTGTACACTGGTACTTTGGACCAAGGCGGGTGTAAGTACGGGCTCAGATTTTTGATCCGATCTTTACAACAGTGACGTCACGGGGTGACGTCATTGCGACAAAAAGACTTACATTTTTCAAACGCTTCTAAGACCCTGAAAACGGCTCTAAATCAAAAAACTAACGCAATAGTGGGGAAAGAGAATCGTTTGAACTTCATTTTACTTGATAGCGATTTCCCGTAACTCAATGTTTAAGGGTCGTAAATCGCGTCGGGAAAGTTAAAAATGCCAAAAATGCGATATTTTTCACCGTAGCCACCCAAAATCTTATCCAATCGATATGAAACTTGGTCGGTATGTGAATTTTAATGTCCTTTGGCCAGGGGTTCCCGGAAAACGGATTGGCAAGATGAGAACTGACCGGAGTCGGGAGTTCTTATAATTCACGAATTTGGAATTTTTCGTCGACTTTTTTTTGCGACATAAAACGCGAGGAAATTTTCAATGAATTTTAAAATTTTACACTGCGCGCGTAATTTTAGGTTCTGCGCGGCGTAAAAAAGCAGCGCTTTTTTGAGAAAATTCGCGCGTTACAGTAAATGATTTACCCGCCTCGACGTTTTTCAAAAACCCAATGTGTATGATAGTAGGAGCGGTTAGATTACTGATTACCACGTGGTTAAAGTCGCGTGCCACCCCTTTTTGCGCATTGTCATAGCTCGGGTACTCTAGTTATAATAGAAACACAGTTAAATAATAATAACACTACTTACTGGTCTCCTTCCGGGTTTTTCTGGTGAACGTTGGTTCTAAAGTAAACGTTACACGACTTTGATACCGCCCAGACACACACCGGCCAATTCTCTGAAGCTGAAAGTAAAATTATATCGAGGCTGGGGATGATAATACTGAATACATACCAGTCATGCTGACATAGATAAACAATTATTATTCCTCTAAACATTGAAAAAGTGTACTTTTACTTACTATGCAATTCATTTCCCCCTGCAGAAACATCAAAGAAGTTGATTGAACTCTCAATTTTAGCAAACTGTCCCATTTTCGTGTATTCATGGTAGTGTGCCTCGCGCTGTCGGCGTATGAAGGTCGTGCTAGTTTTCTCCTGCTTCCACTCTGTTGAGGTTACACTGTTTGCATACTGCCAGCCATATCGATCTGTTGGTGTGCCGCCTACATTGTAATCAATCCTCCTGCAAAGGGGTGGTGGGGGTGTGTGTTACAATCAGTAAATAACGTTATTACTAGCCCTGGTATAATAGGGGTGAATGGTGATGTTGAAGAAGCAGTGTGATTGAAACTAGCAAGAAAGATCATCTTGCAGCATGCAGGACACCTACCAAACGCTCTCTGACTTCCAATGAACGGAGAACTTTTTCCCGCTCTCTTTTTGGGGTGGTACAACGGGCTGCCAGCTCGTGATCCAGTTTCGCTCATACTTGAACTGGAATTCCTGTATCCGTAATGGTAAATTACTCTCCTTCAGATAGAGGTGAATTCCGTATTGGCTATCAATAGCCCACACGCAGGTGGCAGTGTTACTGATACGTTGGAGTGTAACCGGAGTTGTCACGCGTTCCCAACACTCCTAAAGTGGGGAATCAGGATCAGAAGGGGAGAAACAACAGGGGTAAAACCGATTTTAGTCCTAAAGTCTAACGTTACCGTTCTGTTGTCCGTTGGCCGATGTCCATAGCCTCTGCACCGCCAAGGCAATGAAGCACTGTCAAGTGCCCATATATCCTCCCCAAGAACACGGGGCCTTTCGTCGGGGCTGCTTCTTTTCCGAACCGCCTCAGTCATCCCAGTGATTACACTGTTTCAGCACAATTTAGTCGAGATTTTGATCCTTTACTTTTAGGATGAGATATTCAAACAATCACCTGTCGAGTGTCGACTCTCGACTGTTTAGTTGGCAAACGTTGCTGGCCCCCGTGGGATAAGGCAGCGCTTTTCAAACTGTTTAGTGTTTTGGTTTTCGGAAAATCTTGTTGGCAAAAATCTTGGCATACGTTGCAGTCCCCTTATAATATAATATAAAGTCCATTTTTATTCAACTGTTCACCCTCCAACTCGTGCGCATGCGATATTTGAATTTACGCTGCGCGCGCTACACGTTAACATGTGATAGACGCGCAAAAAAATTCCGCGCACGACTTTGGGGGGTGAACAGTTGAAAAAAAATGGAGTATATAATATGTTGCGGGGGTGCGTGCATGAGGGGGCGCGCGCATGAGGGGGCTGCAGCGCATTCCAAGCAAAAATCTCGAAACTTTAAAGTCGGATTTTTTGAAACTGTCACCCCAAAATGACCGCGCATGTGAAATTTATCAATTTTGACGCGCACACCACACGTTAACATGTGATGTGACGCGCAAAAACATTCCGCGCACGAAAAGGGGGGTGACAGTTTCAAAAAATCCGACTTTAAAAAAAGTCAGTGGCCAGGCCTGGCTGGCCAGGCCTGGCTGGGCGGCTCGCACGGGCGAGATGAATGTAACGCGCTAATTAAAGTTATAAAACGCTGCAAACTCGAATAAGCTTCGTGCGCGTTCAATAATTTCGAGATCGAAGTGATTTTTTTAAAAGTTCGAAGTCTTTTTTAAAAAAAATCGTAAAATTGAAAACCTAGCTTCTTGATAAGCACTGCCTTATTCCGTAGCATTTGCCAACCTGGTTTCTCAGTATAGGGATTAGGGAACCCTAAAAATTTCAGTATTAACATAGCGTTTGCACCTAGAGCGCACACGCTGCTCTGGGTGTAACGACTGTGTAAACGCTGTGTAAACTACTGATCTTTTTTAGGGATGAGGGATCCCTATTTGGGTTGGTAGCCAGTAACCATCCCCTGAAGCGATCATCACGTCGTCCATCGCATGCCTTTAAACTTTAATAGTCTTTAAACGGATGTTTGAATTTGACCGCTTTAGTCGCGGTGGAGAGATGTTCATTGTTCATACAACACTAGTCATTAGGTTCTTTAGTTGTTTCCTCGATTTATAACGCATAAAAGCGGTATATCAAATGTATATAGTATTATTATTATCATTTTGATTTGCCTTTTTCGGACCCTGCCTCACGGCGCCCCACGACCCACGTCCTGCATGTCGAAATTGAAACACGAATGTTAGAACATAACAAGGATTGCCAATAAGCATTTTAATACTTTTTAAGTTGAGAACCTCAGCCACTTCAGTATGTTTTTGTTTATATTACAAATTACAAATGAAAGCCCACAGCTCGGTAGATGACATGATTGCGATGTAATGTGTAAATGGCTGATACCGAGGCAGGACCTGTACCTTCGGTGATCTCCAACAAGGGGGTATCAACAGTTGCAACTGACAGCTATGATCCCGCTTCACAAACCGTACATGCTAATGTCCTCCAGGCCACAGTAAGTCAAACTAACGAATGTGACAATATCCTGTTTCGAGCTTATAAACTTCCTACTTTCTTTTCCATTTTGATATTAACTGCTCGACTGGTTCTAACTTATCTGGTCAACTTAATCCAACCAGAATTCGGGCGGATGCTGCACGTGGTCGGCGGTGAAGAAGATCGTTTGGAACAAGGCCAACTTTAGTAACTTCCTCACATTCACCATCATGGTCATTGGGACATGTCTCATCGCTTTTTACAATACAGGTAACGCTTTATTACTTGAATATTTACTGGGTTGTTTAGATTAAATTCGAGATTGGTATGCTATGGCATATATGTAATAATTCTTCAATCAGGCAATGAAACAGTTGTAAAGGCCCTCAAGTTGGTTCGAGCTTTTGGACTTTTTGGCTTTGCTGGAGGTGTGACAAACTGGCTGGCAATTCGGATGCTTTTCGAAAAAATACCATTTTTAATTGGCAGGTACAATAATAAAATGATCAATAATCTATGCTCTAATTATTCCGAATAATTAGAGCATTTAACAGAATAATATTCTTGAAGCACAAGTCCCAAATTTCACTTTTTCAGTGGTGTTCTGCTGTCAAACTTTGCAGAGATCCGAGATAACGTTAAACGTACAACCATGGAAACCTACTTTGATCCAGGACCACTCAGTAATTATGTGACCCAGAAAACTGAGATAATTCTCAACTCAATCCAATTCGGTAAATATAAAACCAGCAGAATATATCACCCATTGTGGTTCCGCTTTGTTGAAATTGTAGTGTCATACTGTACCGCGGGTGTAACTGATATAACGGCATCTTCTTACACAATTTGCTTTCTTTTATTATTAGCCCTATCTTTCCAACTCTATTCACGTTACCCTTATTATACCGAATCCTAATTGTCCAATAAAACTCCTCACTTTTTCAGAGGATACTGTCAGGGATATCATGACATGCCCTGAGGTACAAGCAATGATCTCAGACAAAGTTGACGAAATGTTCACAACTCCGCAGGTATTTGTTGATACTGTCGGTCATATGTTGATAGTATTGTTAATGAATGATGTTGTTAATTTTGTTAATACTATACCGATCACTAAGTTCTGACCTTTGAAGATCTGTTTGAGACACGAACCTCTTGCCAAACAATTCACTTCAATTAATTCCACTTCAGGGGCTCATATTTGGAGTCGTTCTGAACAAGGACAAGGTCAAAGAAGGCGTTTTGATTTCAGTAGAAAATGCTGGATCTGAAATGGTTCCAGTAATTGGGGAGTTGGTGAAGAACAGTGAAGTAAGCAATGTTTTGTATGAAATTAATTGGCACTACCAGGGTTGCTACAGACATGAAATGTATCAAATTTCTTCCCCAATTCCCCATTTCAGTTTCTTGATGAGGATAGATTGAGGGATCAGATAGACAGGCTTATCACTGCTAAACTCATGGAAATGCAACCCAAAAACATTATTGCGGTAGGTTGCAATGACAGATGTGCATTTGTAATTCCACGCATTTTAATTATTCAGCCTATTTCCGGGATTAAGAATGCCAATACATACTGTCAAATTCCCTTACTTCATATGCTTGCACATTCACGCCCACACGCAAAACACATCATCTTCATCGCAATACGTACCAGTGTACTTTCCATCAATCATCATGTTTTCCTAATAATCCAATTTTTCAGGTTGTCAGCGACATGGTTGAGACAGAACTCGGTTGGGTTGTGGTTTGGGGAAATATCTTTGGAGGTCTTCTTGGTTTGGCGCTTGAGATTGTAGTTGTTTTAAAAGAGTGAACTAGCCTTTACTTGTGGGACTTTTTACAATATCATTTGCATTTTTATAGTGGTTATTTAGATCTGAATTGAGTTGGATTTAACAAAATATATTCCTTTCCTCGTCTCCCAAAACGGATCGGTACATGAAATATATTCAATTTGCTCTTCAAAGGAGGATGATATATTCGTGATTATGTCTTATTTAGCTAATCTATGTTTATATCTGGCATCTCCAACTCCACGAATATCCGTGTACAATGTACTAACACTGTACACGATCCAATAAAATGTACATATTGTACAAGCCCCGTCTGAATTGTAAGCATGGCTGAGATTGCGTCAGGCGCGGTGACATTTTAGTGATCCAAATCGCGCGGCATATCAACCACTGCTGCGCGCGCCCCTC
This sequence comes from Hormiphora californensis, assembly GCA_020137815.1. Taxonomy (NCBI): domain Eukaryota; kingdom Metazoa; phylum Ctenophora; class Tentaculata; order Cydippida; family Pleurobrachiidae; genus Hormiphora; species Hormiphora californensis. The sequence goes on from CM035351.1 coordinate 8,455,767, forward strand.
ATCCGATCAGGTCGGTCGACCCATGATACCACTTCTCCAGTTCTCCAGTCTTCCGATAAACTGGATGAAACCATTGTTACACCAGATACCAGCAGGTAATAAGGGTTAGGTAGTAGCAAACATTCCTGCTGATATACTATCAAATACAATTCAAACTAGAAGTTTTTCATCGAGAAATACAAATCTACATGACAAGTTCATCCCATCATTTTCATCGTACCCAAAAAACGCACCATCTTTCTCTCTCTCTCCACACGTTAACAGCCGAGCCCTATATCATATTAAAACACATTTTCCTCTCAAGGAGGGGCGGGTATTAACATTGTAAACTATCCCTCTACAGTAGGACAGCTGCCTATCCCCATACTTCTTATATCTTTCTCTTCTCCGTAGGAGTAACATAGGAGTAACAATTATCGTAACGTAGGAGTAACAATTATCTGTCTCTCTCTCTATCTCCCTCTCATATATTAACCACTGAACACTGCGTTTAATAAACAAAAGTAATAAGTTTCGCAGCACGCTTTGGAAATGTGTGTGTGAGTGAAAGTGATTCTCTCAGCTCTCTCACATTCTTCTAAATGTATATAGTATCGCCCACACAGATTCATTGTTGTGTGCAACTTTTGAATTTGGCACGGTGGACCTTGACACAAGATGGCCCTGTTTTCAGGGGGGTCAACTGAACACGCGTGCCTGCAACACCGGCTCTCACAGCTGCAGGTAAAATGTGCGGGAATTATTCATTTCGCCTCCAGGAATAAATTAACACTCAGCAATGTTACCTAAACTAGGACTTTCTAAAGATTTCTCTAGCTCTAATTTAGCTCTCTTTCTCTCACTCTCTCACTCCGGCTATCCATAATCTTGTATTAAACATGATGAGAAATTGTCTTAATAATAATGATAAGTCTTGGTGGCGAATAGTTGTAATAACTTAAAAGAAGTGATAAAAGTAGTGGCCCATCTCCCAAGCACTAACCGTTTTCAAAACTGTATTAACAAAAAAGCTGTAAATATATCCAATTTGGCAGGTTAAAGGACGGCTCTATCATTTGTGCACTAAAGAAATCATACATTTCACCCTAATATAATATGATTTTTATAAAAACCATAACTCTAAAGCCCGGATTTTAGTACTTGTTTTTGTTTGTTCTTAGCACCAGTGCAAATGTACAACATTAAAATTAGCTTGTTGGTCATATAACAGGTGGCAATGACATGACAAGTACTAAAAACTGGACTTGACTCTCTCTCACTCTTTCTCTCACTCTCTCTCTCTCTCTCTCTCACTCTCTCTCTCTTTCTCTTTCATACCATAAGACAATTTGAGTATGTTTGGTTGATGGATTGGTATGGATTTCATGTACAAAAACTGCTAACAATAATATTTAATATAATCATAGATAGTTTGTGTGCGTGTGTGTTTGTGTGTGCGGGGGTATTATAACTATAGATTTGTGGTCTTATTTTAACTTATCATAACACGAAAAAACATTATGTTCTACCCCACAAAATACCCAGAGGAGGATCACTTGTCTGGCCCTGGTCCATCTCTCAATGCTACCCCTTTCTGTCTGACGAATTGAGTTCATCTTGTGGAAGGGGTGACTTTAGGGCGGAATAAATAAACTGAGAGGATGGCACAGCATGACATGTGAGATTTAGATATTAAACCCAATTATATTATGGGAATGTACCATTCTCTGGTCATGGGGCACAAGGCAAGTTCCACCTCCGAAACATCATGGGGGACCGATATACAATATATATGTTGGTGAAAAATATTACCTAGGTATTTGAAAAATAAACATAGCGACACTCAATATCTTTCTCTATCTCTCTTTCTGAGAGATGCTCTACTAATCTTGAGATGGGCGTGTGTAAATGACTGTGTATATGATGCTATAATCTGGGAAGGCTGGGGATGGGGTACATAAAATTCGAGACAGGTCAGGGATTCAGATCTAACTAGCTCTTCTGTTATACAAGGTGACATCGGGTGATATACTGTCTAGTTAGAGCTGAACATAGCGGAAGAAATGACAGAAGTCTATCAGATTATCTCGCCACCTGACATCCCTAAACCGCTCACTCCCCCGCCAATCCTTCCGGAAGTGCCAAATATACAGCAAAATCTGTCGCTATCACTTCTCTTTCTCTCCTTTGGATTTCACAAAATGTAAAATGTTGCACCCAAAAAATTCTTTCTCACTGTATCACTCTCTCTTTGGTATCTATCGACTATCACACGAAGGTCCCTCCATTTCCTATTTCTCTCCCTCCCTCCATCTCCGTAAAGCAAAAAAGCTGCATTTGGAGACAGATAAAGGAAGGGAAAAATAGAAAATTTGGGTAAATCAGAAGAAGCCTAATCCTATAAATCGTGTTGGTGTCCCTCTCTCTTTACACTGGGGTGCAGTGTGTCTAATGGCAGTTCATTTGCAGCAATGTATTATCATGTAGGGTCATATCACACGGCTTACATGGTAAAGCCTAGTCAACAACCCGCAGACAATTCACTGTCAATTAAAAACTTGCCATTAATTGGAAGAGAGCCTGATTAGATCACATTAGGGACCGCTACAGTCACCTAAATGTCTAGCAACTACATTGTGTAACGAAATTAACAAATGAACTGCCATTATCTACTCTACTAGGGGCGTAACAATATTAATTGGGAGATAATTACTACAACTAATAGGACCCCCAGCGACTGGGGCGAGGGTGAGGAGGAGTGGAGACACTCCTCAGAGCACGTCCAGTGTCCGTTGAAGCACGTACAATCTCCACACGGTAACTGACGGGACTGTCCGGACCTGAGAGAGTGAAAATAGGGGGTTACAGGGTGTGGTCAGTTGAGGTTTTAGTTTGGGGAACAAGGGTACAAATGGTAACCGTGGAAGTTGTTTACACTTACGCTGTAACGTTCCCCTCCATACTACATCCAGTACACGTGTCGTGACTACACTCCATCCTCCCATCAATACAGGGACAGCTGAGACACCCCTTTGAGTAGACATCCCCATGTCGAATCGAGGTAGTATTACCCCCTCCAGTATCCACTAAACACCCCTTGCACCCACGGTCCAGACACTCCAGACGATTATGTTTGCACGTGCACACCGAGCAGCCCAGAGAAGTGAGGGCCCGTGGTTGGTCACAATAACCCCCACTTGTGGCGGCCCATCTGCGACCCCTCGCCACCGTGAGAAGGTGGCCGCCACAGGAGGTCTGACAGCACCGCCCGGCCGGGGATGTGGCCGGATCGCACGTACTGGCAGTGACACAGGGCAGCTGCGAGGGATGGGGGCACGATGGGTTCCGTGCTGACGATGTGACTCCGCTGGTTAAACTGTTTAGAAGGAGTAACGGCATGAGCCAGATAAGGTACATTTTGTCGAGATCATATCATTGTGTCCTGGACGGGATTTCCATAACCCACTTCCAATACATTATCCTATACGGTGAGATACAGAGGTTAGTTTGTTTTGTTCAATCCCTTTTTAGGAGAGACACGGTCGAACAAATCAAGGGTAAGTTGCACATGGGGATTGCTATGGTAAAACGGGGGGATAGTCAGGGCAAGAAGCAACGGGAAAGCATTAACGCGTATTAGAAGCAATTCTATGGAGGTAGTGGACGTCATAGGGAGAATCTGGGAGCAAGAGTGGGGAATTTTGGGTAAAAGAGGGCACATAATGCAAAATAAATCCACATGTCACGTAGGGAATATGTCAAAGAGATGAAGGCGGAGAAGTGAACGAGAGAGAGAGAGAGAGAGAGAGAGAGAGAGAGAGAGAGAGAGAGAGAGAGAGGGAGGAGAGATACAGAGAGAGAGGAGAGAGAATGGAGGGGGCGGCGTCTTTGAAAAGCAATAAAGTACACTGTATGCGGGTTGTCAAATAGCGAACGGTACTTGGTACAGAATATAAAACTGTGTAAAAATGGAGAAAACCTACTTAGAATAAATTAAAGTTGACTACTGATTCACATTAGTTTCCCTCTAATTCTCAGTATTCTTAGTCTTGTCAAAAAAGCACTTGTATGACTATGTAGCGAAGTGTTGAAAAGATATGGGTTAAGAGAAGATTAGGAGATAGTCCTAATTTTCTGACTGGAGAGAAGGGTAGAAAAAGAGGAATACGTTCACAGTTCTGTGGAACTGAAGGACCTCTCTCAGGCAGGATAGGCTCCGAAGTTCATTGCGCGCGGTTCTGGTACGCTGACAACAGCTTACTTTAACTTGATGGCGCGCGTTCGGCAGCCCACTGCTTCGGTAGACCCCCTCTTCTCCACTCCACTCTTCACCCCATCATGATACCCTCTCACTCGGCAGCAGATCCCTGATAGAGATAATGTCCACCCGATAGGGGCTTGTATCTGTAATAGACCCATCACGACAATCAACAGTTACCATAACATCAGTACCATCGCGGGTGAGATGTGTTACTTGGACAGTTCCGTCGGCTCGGTGGATCAAATCAGGGTACTGGTCAAGAAGGCTCTTGTAGGTATCTGTAGAGATGGGGGAGGTGGTAGAGGGGCTGTTGGGTGCTGGGCAGGGAGGCGTGGAGGGAGAGAGGACATGGAGGGAGATAGATATCGAACACTCTTCCACCATTCTTCCATGCTATAACTGTTATATACAGAGAGAGGGAGAGAGAGAGATAGAGAGGGAGAGAGAGAGATAAAGAGATAGAAAGAGAGGGAGAGAGATAGAGTGAGAGCGGAAGAGAGAGAGAGAGAGAAATAAATAATCAAACATTGTCTAATATATCAGACGTACACACACACTGACACACATTACACAGTGCATGCACAGGCGGACAACATACAGAGAAAAGGGGAGATAGATGGGGAGAAAAAGAGAAAAAGAGAGAAAGAGAGAGAGAGAGAGAGAGAGAGAAACCTATGGAAACCTATGGAAAGAAGTTAGGCGCTAGGCGCCAGAGGTATACCTTTAATGAGGCAGACCTGCGGAGATCCAGCTCAGGATACTGTTCTTGTTAGGACAGCGTGTATCCTCTTACTGGTGGGCTGTTGGGAAGTTAGAAAGGTAGGCATCCAGGGCAGACTTTACTCCAGCGGCAGTCTCCCTGTCCTTGATGTTCCCAGGTACAGCGTTGAACAGTGCTAAGGAAGATGACGTGAACCCGTTGAATATGAGTGTATTCACTCCTTTCAGTCGGGCCTTCCCTAGCGGTCGTTCAGCAGTGGGTCCTCGCCTTAGGGACATACGGAGTTGATATCACCGTGGTTAGGTAACAGTCCCTTCCATATCTTCCACATAGTGAGGATTTTAAACCTCTCTCTTCGTCTTTGGAGCGACCAAAGACCCAAGGTCTTAAGGCGAGCCCAGTAGTCCATGTCCTCACAACCTTTGATATTTGACGTGAAAGATCTCTGGACGGCTTCAACTCTTTCAATTTCACCAATGAGGTGAGGATCCCATAGAGGTGAGCAGTACTCTAAAAGAGGTCTCACGTAGGACTTGTAGAGTTGGAGCATATGATCCGGTTCTCTGGTCCGGAATGTTCTTAGTATCCATGAAGCCATTTTTCTAGCCTTCTTGGTAATGTCAGTTATGTGTGACTTCCAAGATAGGCCCGGATCAACATTTATACCAAGATCCCTTACACTTCAGATCCCACTACTTCGGTTTGTGGGTTCAGTGGTAGGGTTTTAAGTTCCTGGTTACTTCCGTGCTGCAATAGCTGGAACTTCTCAGCATTGAACTTCATACTGTTCAGTTCCGCCCACTCCTCGATCCTTTTCATGTCCTGTTAGGAGCAAGGACCTGTCCTCCTCGGTGGTGATGGTTTTATGGACTTTGCTGTCATCAACAAACATCTTCACCATACTGTGATGAGTAACCGTTGGTAAGTCATTGATATAAACTAGAAAGAGGAGCGCCGCCAGTACAGTGCCCTGCGGTACTCCGGACAACACCCTTGCTTGGGAGGAGTGGATCCATTGACCACCACGACTTGGGTTCTGTTCGAAAGAAAGCATTCCAGCCAAGCTAGCAGGGTACCTCCAATCCACAGAGCCCAATTTCTGAAGCAGTCTCTTGTGGCTCACTCGATCATATGCTTTGCTGAGATCCAGATACAGCACATCGACATTGTGGCCCTGTTCCAGATCATGTAGCACGTCATCCAAGTGTTGAGCGAGCTGGGTAAAACAGGAGTGTCCCGTTCTACTTCCATGTTTGATCTTTGGTGAAGAAGCCCGATTTCTCAACAAAGTCAGACATTTGAGATCGTATCACCCTTTCAGCTACTTTGGCCAGGTGCGATGTAACGACCACGGTCTATAATTTGCTGGGTCGCCCTACTACCCTTTTTAAACACTGGAACGATTGTCTGTTGTTTGAACAAGGGCGCTATGTCTCCTGTGTCCATAGATAACCGCCAAAGTGTGGCCATTACGGGTGAAAGTTGTGTTCCGCATTCCTTCAGCACAATAGAAGGAAATTTGTCCGGCCCAGGAGCAGAACTTGGAGATATAGCTTTGATTGCGGCCAGAACCAGCTCCGCTGAGAATTCTATATCTGTTAAGCAGTCACTTGTAGGTGCAGGAGGACCGTCATTAGGATCTTCCATAAGGTGGTCATTTTCAGGTATGCTAAATACACCTGTGTATTGTGACTGGAGTATCTCTGCCATTTTGGAGGGATCTGACTGCAGGGAACCGTCCATGTCATGCAATGGGCCTATATTACATGATGATACCTTCTTTCTATTAGCGTAGGAATAGAAGGCTTTAGGATGCGGCTTCATCTTTTTGAGAGCCTGGGTCTCTTCCTGATTACTTTGGTTAGCAATACTAGATCCCATTTCTAGCTCAATACTACCTAGCTTGGAGTACAGGCTGTCCAAAAGAACACTGTCATTAGGATTTCTCTCTTTAACAGCGTGGACTCTGCTGGTGAGGCACCTCTTTTTCCTTAGGAGAACTTGTCTGTCACGGGGGATCTTAGATCTCCTCTTGGAGGGCTTGTGTTCGGGGGCATGTTTTGCACAGATATGTGCCACTGTGTCACTGAAGAATTTCCAAGCAAGCTCCTGGGATGGGGCGGATGTTACTGGGGTCCAGTCAACCTTTAGTAAATCCTCCCTTACAAGTTCCCAATTTGTTTTGTGTATATTTATCCTATCGAAAGTCGTCATAGGCACAAATGAATTGCTTGGGGCATCTCTAGGAAGAATGCCCTCTATTCCCGGGACTTCACTTGACCTTAGCGTGTAGCTTATCAGGTCATGGTCGGATAACATGGTTTTGGTGACTTTAATATCATGAATCAAGTCTCCGTTATTAACCAAGACGAGATCCAGAATATTTTTTCCTGCTCTTGTTGGCTCATCAACTATTTGCTCTAAAAGCAGGTCGTCCATGAGTCTGAATATAGATTCTGCAGCTGATCGTTCTGAGGCTAGGACGTTTCGGCCGGGGATGATAGAATCAGTGCTCCAGTCTACAAACGGCAGGTTGAAGTCGCCGGATATTACAACTGTGGCAGTTGGGTAGGCTGAGCAGAACTTCCGTACTGCTTCACAGCAGTTACTGAAGTGATCCGGGGGGCAGCGATGGTCCGGGTGAGAGAATGATGCAGGGGGTCTATAGACTCCTACAACAATAATGTTGGCTGATTCTATGAATACCATGGATGCTTCACAGTAGGATGAGCTAAAGATTTTATGTTCGCTCACAGCCAGGTCTGCCCTTGTATACACTGCCACACCTCCTTGTTTTCTCAGAATGCGGTCGGCTCTGTGTATGGTATACCCTTCAATCTCCACTTCTGCATCAAAAACTGTAGAATTGATATGTGTTTCAGTAAGTGTGAAGAGATGGTAAGAGAGAGAGAGAGAGATGAGTGCGAATAATAGGAGACGGACTGTAATACTCATCCTGTCAAAGTGCAATGATCAATCTACTTTCAGCTGATTAGATTACCGTGCTAAGTGACGCTGTTGGAGAGAGAGAGAGAGAGAAAGAGAGAGAGAGAGAGAGAGAGAGAGAGAGAGAGAGAGAGAGAGTGAGAGAGATAGAGATAGAGAGAGAGTGAGGGAGAGTGAGAGTGAGAGAAAGGGTGGAGAGAAAGGGTGGAGAGAGGGGGAGGGGAAGAGAAATAAAAGGTGGGATAGAAAGGAAGAATCTAAGACAAGAGGAATAGAGCGAAAAAAGGCCAGTGGTGGGTGACAGTGAGATAAAAAAGAGAATCACAAAAAAGAAGGTAGAGACAGGATATAAAAGAGATAATTGTGGTAGAATTACGGAGAAACAGTAGTAAAGATAGACAAAATCCGTAGCTCGGTAGGACAGAGAGCATTTCTTGCACTGAATGTTGTTGGCCACACGATACAGTCTGAACACAGAACAAGTCACTTCATGGGAGAATGAGAGAGAGATTAAAATTAGGGTCTCGTGGCCTTGTTCAAAAAGCTAAACGGGATGGCCTGGTGTTGTTAATGGTATTGTCTTAATTTCGTGGCCGTGAGGGGGATTAAAGGGGCGCTTTAAAGAAGCCGAACTCCTTCACATGTAACACAGCCACACATGGAACAAAGATATGACCCAGAACAAAAGACTGCACAGACGCGTCTAGACTTTGTAGAGAAATGGCCTGCCTTTGCATCTAAATATACTATCTCTCTCACACACACGACATACAAAAACCATAGATCATCATCAATCAAGAAACATATCATTTCAAGGTATTCTAACCCAATTGTTTTGAAATACACTTACTATTGTTGTGGCAATAATTCCCGGACTTTCCTGGAAATCTCCTCCAAGAAACGTTCCACAGTTTTAGGCATCGGTGGTAAAACCTCTACTGTTTCAGGCGACGTAACTCTGGCCGTGGGAACAAATATTTCCTGCTCAGTCAATGACACAGAAATATTCCTAGAATCTACCTCCTCACCGTCAATCCACAACTTCCCCTCACCAGCCGGTTCTACCCTGATATTGTCAACAACATGATGGGAACCCATTGATAACAGTTGTTCAACAACACTCCTAGTGTGGTGTTCCTCAATAGGCCGTGCTACACCATCCCAATAATCACTAAACCCACTCACAGGCTTCTGTTTTATAACAGTTAAGGGTCCATCTCTATCTGGTAATACCAAACTAAGCGTCCCAAATGTTTGTTCGACGCCATTGTTCAATGAGGTAGAGATTGTTGAACCCCAAATGTCCGCATACCTTAGCATTCCATAACCGAGGGATAGGAGACCAAACATAGTGCTATTATCCCATATTTTGTTCCGCAGGTCAATAAACCGTTTTGACATTCCCCAACTGAGATATGATAGGGCGAAGATAGTTTTCCCGGAATCTGGTTTAATTTCCATAATTGGAAGATTCTCCGTGCGGCCCTCGACAACACACTTCACACTCTGACATATCCTGTCCACCCGAGACAAATGGTCCTCCGAATTAATGATGCGATTACAGAAGTTGTTCCTGTCTCCGATCGGAATGTACCCCACCGGCAACTCACACCCCGCCCTCCGAATTGAGGTAATGGTATCCTGCAGCATTCCATCTCCACCCGCCACCACAAGGGCATCAGTACCAGTTGGGAGGTATTTTAGGAGGGAGCTAACATGCCCTTCGTAAGATGTGGGGACCACCACAAAGTTGATTCCACTCACTGACAACATGGGCAGGGCAAACTTTTTAAAGGTCTTCTCTGCTTTCCCATTGCCAGCTGATCCGTTTAGAAAGATGACAATTTGTTTTGCTCGTTCCTCCGGGTGGATTTTCTTGAGGCTGTGGTGACGTAGTTGATGACAATATTTATGAAGGAGTAAGTTTTCATGGTACCGGTTGTATCCATATCTTCCTCCTGCTGCGGCGAGTAGAGAAAAGACAATACTCTTCTTCCAGTGCGTTCGGATAGTCTTGAAGAGCTTCATTTTTTCATTCTGCGATTCACTATAACACTTGAAATGCAACGGGTTAAAATGTGCAGAAGCACTAAGAGATATGGAGAGGATAGAGAAAGATATGGAGAAAGATATGGAGAGGTTAGAGAGAGAGAGAGAGAGGGAGAGAGAGAGAGAGAGAGATAGAGAGAGAGGGAGAGAGAGAGAGAGAGAGAGAGAGAGAGAGAGAGAGAGAGAGAGAGAGAGAGAGAGAGAGAGAGAGAGAGAGAGAGAGAGAGAGATTATTCCTCTTTTGATATGCCTGTGTGTGTACGATTTATAAAGAGGATCGGCGAGATACATAGCTCATCGCAAGCACTTTAAAGAGAGGAGATAAGATCAAAGCTCTATATCTCTTTCTGTATCTTCATTTCTCTCAGTCTCATCCCGTCTCAGTAAATATCTTTCTCTTTGTCATATCATTCTCTCAATATCTCTCACTCTCCCTCTCTTCCTCTATCTCTCAATATCTCACACTCACCCTCTCTCTATTTCTCAATATTTCTCACTCTCTTTCTTTCTCTGTTTCTAAGTCTCACTCTCTCGCTTTCTCTGTCTCTATGTCTCACTCTCTTGACCTCTGTAATTAATTTGCGGGTAGCGCTTTTAATTGAAGACAAAGATATTGGTACGCATAGCAAACAAAAACACAAGGAGAGAGATAGAGGAAGCTTCTTGGTGACGCGTTGCCCTGCAGCAGTAGGAAAGACTCATGTTGGCAGTAAGTTGATCAGAGAAGAGAGATGATGAACATCACGGGGGGAGCATGGGTAGGTGATGATGGAGATCTGATATTTTAAAAAGCTGCAGCCCCCTCCCTACTATTAACACCTCCCGAGTTGCTGTCCTCATCCCATTATTCATCTCCTCCTCCTCCTTCTTCTCCAGAATATCATTCCCCTCCATACTCCTGACTAACAAGTCGGTGGGGATCCTGAACGTCAGTATAGAAGCAGTTCAGGATATTCAGGTCGGGTACACTGATAAGACACATTCTCTGATCACTCCCCACTGTTACCACTCTGTCATGGCCTACTGGTGCCACCCCTATACCTGCTGAGAAATGGACAGTTTCGCCGGGTGCTCACTCCAATAGCCAGACTTCCTAGAGTTATATCCCCGTCATCTCCTACAGTCACGATAACATCCTGACCAATCAGGGCCGTATCGTTCACTCCTGACTGATGGGCTCGGTAGGAACCAGAGGGGAGATTATGGTTACCACAAGTTGCAGCAGTGTGGTTCCCCGAAATGTGAAGACCGTGGATCATACCGAATGTCGTTGAGCACAACACGACTGCAGCAGTATCCCCTACAGCAGCAGGGCCCCCTCCGCGAATAACTCTGGTAATGCAGTTACCAAAATATTCCGACTTGAGAGGCGTAAATGTGTTGAGCCCTTCAGATGATCCTCTAAATGAGATGATAGTGACACCTCCGTTTGACAGACCGGCCGCTATAAGAACTACCCCACCCTCCTCCCTAATATAACACAGACTGGTGACTCGCTGGTCGCTCTCCGGGGTGCGCATATCAAATTTATAGTTGCACCCATATCCCACTGGTAGGTGGGTGTCGGAGGGGAGACAATAATCTGACAGTAGATCCATATTTGATCTGCCCCACGCCCGGATCGAGCCCCTTCCCCCGGCGCTAAAGAGAAATGATGGAGAAAGGCAGACCGATCGGATACTAGAGATATGGCCGGAATACCGAGATACCGCTGCTGAGGAAGGAGAGTGAGAGATAAGAGTGCAGTCCTCAGAGGCAGTAGTAAAGGAGGAAGGACCGGTAAACACGGCATCACAGATCTCCGCCCCGTGAGATGGAGGACAGAGAACACGGGAGGAGGAGGATTCTCTGTAACTCTCAGAAATTACCCTCACAATAGATGTGTTTATGTATGCGAAATAAATGCAGGAGTTACGGGATATTAGCATATCCCAACTTCTGTGGGAGCCTCCACAGTGGGCAGAGAACAAGGACTGACCCGTCGCAGGGATGCCAAAGTGAAACATATCACTTTTAAAGTATTTGGCTTTCGACCCATCGGAGGTGAGGTGCTCCAGCCAATTAACCCCGGGGATACCCCTCTCCTTACCAGTGATTACAACTTCATTATTCTTGGTTATCTTTAGAAACCGTACCACCCCATCCCGACCTATAGACCGGACCTTGTCAGGCGACATGATAGTTAGTTGTGTGACACCATTATCCCCGTGCAGTCCTCGGATGCTTGACAATGGGTGCATCACGCCCTGTTTATATAAATGTAGGCCGCCCTTTCTGTCTCCTGCTAGGAGCCGACCTCCAGATAATTCTAGAGCGGCCGTCACCCAGCGGTTCTTACAGGGCGGCAAGGCGAATGTTGCGGAGAGGGCGGCCACTCCCTCTGTCCTCCATAACCCGAGATGTCCACCCTCCTGACAGCTTAGAAAAGAGGAGGGAAAGAGGGAGGTGAGAGAATACACTTTACTGATATTTTCATTGTTCACCCGTTCTACAGTGTAGTCAACTTTATCAACCAGACATATCTCACCCCTCACTCCACCCACAACTATAACATCATCTAGCTGACAGAAAACTGAGTAAGATCCGAAATCTGATAGTATCGTTCTTGGCGGGATCTCTGGACCATGGACCTTTACGGTACCATCTGAATCACCGATAACCAACTCTCCTTCCCTGACCCAGGATACCCATTTAGGAGTTGAGCAGGGTAGTGTGTACTCTCTCCTCTGTCTATCCTCCAAGTCTACCACCACACTTACAATGCCACCATCCCAACCACCCGTTACAACTGTAAAGATGGAAGAGTCCTTAGCAACTTCGCCCCTAGCAACGTCACCCCTAGTAACGTCACCCTTAGCAAAGTCTCCCCTAGTAACCACAGCAACACTCCTGATACCATGGCCAGTATGGGGCGTCCACCGTTCCTCTTCCTTCCCTGAATCTCCTCTCCATACAACGACAGTGTTGTCCTCACCGCACGTCATCACCCTATCTTGGCCTAGAAGTGCTATCTTTAAAACACGGCCTGAATGGCCAAATAGTCTGTGAATTATACTTCCAGTGTGTCTATCCCACACAATCAATGCTCGATCATCTGATACAGTGTAGAGTCTATCTCCAGTTAGCTTGGCATCGAATATCACCCCCTTGTGACCCTTGTAGGAGCGCTGTATGGCGGTGGAGGTGAGGGGAGTCCAGAGGATCAACTCATTAAAAACAGTCCCGGAGCACACGGTGAGAGTGGAAGAAGAAGAGACAATACACCCTCCATATACAATGCAGGACACGTCACAGGAGATGCTTCTCTGCACCCGCAGCTTTGTGTCCAGAAGGGTGATGCTATTGTGTGAGAAGAGAAGGGCAAATAGGGCATCACACTCAATCCACTCAGAAGAGACAATCCAGTCAGACAATCGCCTCTCAGCCACACCCACCATTATATCCTTCTTCTCGGAAAGGGAAACCACAGCAACGCTCCTTCCTCCACCAACCAACACATGACCCCCCTCTTCCCCCTGTGGAGTGAGCACGTGGATGGCTTGGTGAGCGAACACCTTACAGGAGGTGGTCGAGTCTGGGATATAACAGGAGGAGGTGGTCGAGTCTGGAATGTAGGTGAGGTGTGAGGAACACGCTGCCAGGATCCCACCATCTCCAGGGAGTGGGAGAAGTGCGGTTACTGCAACTTTCGTCCTCGATACTTGACAAGCCATATATATTGCTATACAGGGAGAGAGAGAGAGAGATGGTGGGTGGGTGGGGTTTTAGCAAAACACACATACACACAGGGCGGGGCGGAAACACAATTCACGACGCTTGTCCCCTGTCTCATCTACAAAAAGCATAAATATCACACATACATAATACAAACATTACTCCGGTGGTACACACTCACACAGTAAAGACGTGTGTGTGTGCGTGTCAACCGTTATTTTCATTATATACAAATCAGTCAACATCTCATCATCAGTCATATTATCATTATTGTCATTCTTACTATAACATTTCTCGCTACGTAGGGTAGTAATTCTTGGAAAATTAGTAGTAATTCTTGGAAATCCCGCATAATAATTCATGTTCACGCAAACCCAGACAGAGATAGAGAGAGGAAAAGTGAGAGAGGGAGTGAGAGAAAAAGAAAGAAAATGAAAGAGAGTTAGTGAGAGAAAGGGAGAGAGAGAAGGAGAGAAGGGGTTGAGTAACGTGAGAACGTGAATGAACGGACTATAAGAAGACAATATGAAAGGCGAGTTAAATAAAAGGGGAGCAAGGGAAATATAGTAGGACCTACATAAAGATTGATATGCGAGGAAAGACAAAGAGAACGGAGAGAGAATATGACTAGCCAGAATATGGGCGGTAGATCGGTAGAGAGGGAAAGATAATCATGATATAATGAGGGAGATGAGAAATAAAGAGAAGCAGAGAAGAGTTTGAACGGTTTGAAAACTGAGAAAGCACATCCGCGAAAAGATATAAACATTTTTGTGTGCGTGTTTAAATTGTTGAGGATGCTTGATAATAGAATGTAAGAACCAAATTATACACTGCATGGCTACTAAAGCTCCCTCATTTGATGTTCCTTTCTCTTAAATATCTCTCTACATCTCTCGCTCTCTGTCTGTTAAAAAAACCCTCGCACACACACTCAAGAATGATGTAAAGTTTTTAAAGGACGATCGTTAAAACCGGTTCAACCAGCACCTCCTCGGCCTCTTTAGGTTCCTCTGGCCGAATTGAAGGTGTGAGATTCTTGTACTTGTACCTCAAAACAAACCCAATCCTAACCGGTCCCTCACTACCCTCCATCTTTTTTACTTTGACAGTAAAGGTGACCTTGTTGAGTCTCCGTGAAATAACAACCTCTGGATCATCATCAAACTCGCTGCTCTGGTTTTCTGGATCAAACTGAGTGGTGTCATCTCGAGCAGCCAACACTATCTCCTTACCAGGTAGGACCACTTCTCCCGTCAGTGTCTTTAGAACGGGGTGTCCTTCAGGGATTGGCACTAGCTGGACAGGTAAGTTGTGTTCCGCAGGATTGGTTAGAGATAATTGAACTTTGGTAAAGGCGTCATCCGTTATTTCCACCTTCTTGACAATGTGGAATCGTGGCACGAACCGGAGAGCAATTTGGTGAATTTTGAACTTGATAGAAGCAGGGTTAAACTCAGGTTTGCTAAGGTTGTGTTCGCACTTCCCTGCACCGCTGGGATCGCTTGACCATCAGATGAGTGCATCGTGCCTTTAGGTCGGTGGATTTGTAGACACTGTCACAGGGCTGGTTGATGCGTGAGGGAATGGTTGCATAATCATAAGCCTCACCTGGAGCCGTGTATAAACTCTCATCCGCCGGCTCCGTCTCCTCACTTGCCTCTACCTTGACGAAACTCTTCACGATATTCTCGTCGAATTGCCCCGAGCCTGCCAAGTTCATGCTAAATGTACCGCGAAGCTTCGAGAAGGGGAGCAACTTGTCACTGATCCCCAGAGAACCAAGGAGACTTCCCCTTCGCTGTCTCTTTCTCTTCTCCATCTCGACCTTCTCTTTCTGCATCAGATGACGCCAGTAGTTTATGACGCTGGACATCCACGCATCCTCGGGCGGAGTGTCAACCCACGGACCAGAGGTCGATTCTCGGTCAGGTTGGTTAATGTCCCGTGTTGTCCAGAAGCAAAAAGAACACTGTTGGTAGTATACCTTTTTGAACGATCCGAATCCCTTTAACTTGCCACCTCCATCTCGACGAACGGTCGGCACCTGAGCTGAACGGACCTGTAGGAAGTTGGTACAGTTCGGGCACTCAAGACAGCTAAGGCAGCGGTTTTTAGTAGACTTTGCGTCGGTTGAAGGGATGTTTTCCAGGCAGTGAGGACAGTAATAAGAATCAACCTCGTGAGAGAGACATCGGGGACACCGCAAGGTGACGCAGTACTTGCAGAAGAACAGGTAAATGAGTGGCATGGACTTGCCGCAAGAGCAAACATAGTTTACCTCGCATTCTGAGGACATGGCTATAAATAATTAGTTATTAACGGCGTTTGAATTTATTAAAAACATGGGAATATACAGCAAACAGTCTTCAGAGCCCTGGAACGATATCTGATGCGCTAAAGAACCTTTGATTTGCCATTTTCGGGCTATCAACGGCTTTGAGACGGCTTTGGAAGTCCAAACATTTTTGATATTTTGCGAATACACGCCACAATCAAGTAAGCATTCAATTGAAAGCTGGTTCAATGGCCCTAAACCTCTTATTTCAAGGCTACTGTTTCACTTTTCGACTTTCGGCCTTCGGGCCTTTCGTGAAAAAAGGAAGGGGAAAAAATTTAAAAAAAGTTTGAAAAGTTTTTTTTAAATTCACTGTTCGCGCGCGTTTGCAACAACTCGCAACTGCGCTGCATTTTACGAAAATGAACGTAACGCGCTAAATTGATAAGTTACCTATGCATTCATAAACACGCGCGTATCATATCATGGATGTGCAAGTTTTCAAAAAAAGGAAAGTTTAAAAAAATGAGGCCCCTCGGAAATGTTCAAGTCATGCACAATCAAGTCACGCCCACCAATCACAGCTCAGAACGCGCGAAGCACTCCGCGCGTTCTGAGCTGTGATTGGTGGGCGTGACTTGATTGTGCATG
This sequence comes from Hormiphora californensis, assembly GCA_020137815.1. Taxonomy (NCBI): domain Eukaryota; kingdom Metazoa; phylum Ctenophora; class Tentaculata; order Cydippida; family Pleurobrachiidae; genus Hormiphora; species Hormiphora californensis. The sequence continues at coordinate 8,472,366 of CM035351.1, forward strand.
ACTTGAACATTTCCGAGGGGCCTCATGGCAATTTTTAATTTTTAAAGGTCGCGCTACGATTTGTTCCCTTACCGCTTCCATATCACACTCTAATAATCTCTATGACTATCAGTTGGGTCGAATGTATGTTACTGTATAATAACCACGGTCCTTAAGCATTTAACTGACCAGGAATAGAGCTGATTTGCTCCCTGAGATCAAAAAATGGTCGAAGATGTATCTGAAATTCTATGTCGAGCAGGCCTCGATGACTACACAGATAACTTTAAACAACAGGTAAGAGATCTGGTGAATGAGTTTGTATTAAATAATGACTGATTAAACCTTTTTACAGGGATTTACAACCGGGGAATCGCTGATGATTCTGACGATGCAAGATTATCACAAGTTTGGAGTTGTCCAGACGGAAGACAAACGCAAGCTCTTCCAGATAATCCAACAGCAAAAGCAAGTCAAAAATAAAGAAGGAGGCAGCAGAATGTCCTCTGTTATTGCTCGACTGACATCATCTGGTGAGTATGAATAAAGATTAATTGACTATTGACCCGTATAGCATGGTTCCCTAACCTAACTTAGACCTCCCAGAAAAGAAATCAAAGGAAAAGAAAGGAACTCCTCCAGAGCCTACACCACCAAACAGCACCTACTTTAACAGAGCTACATTTCTACGACGTAGCTTCAACAAAACGAAAGGAAGTGATAGTGAATCAAAAACACCGAAATTCAATGCCTCAGTGCGGGAACGTTGCCAGTCATCTCAACCCGCCTACTCCAGTAAACGGCTCAATAACTCCGCCTCGGCTGAGAACTTGAACGCTATGAATGGACAGAAGCCAGCCCTTCGAAAATCAGCAAGTGGGAGGTCGGAAGCGTTCCCGCCCAGACAACAACGTCACAGTGAGGTTCAACCAACCCGAACCAGATCCAAAACAACATCTATCATTACAGGATCAATACACAAATCTAAAAATAGATCAGCGGGCGCCTCTGATAAGATAAAGGTTTGTGTTCGGAAGCGACCTCTCAACCGGAAGGAGAGGACCCGAAATGAGGAGGACATTGTGGACATGATAAACACGAATCAGTGTCACGTATCAGAAACTAAAACATCAGTTGATCTGTCCAAGTTCATCCAGAAGCACTGCTATCTGTTTGATGCCGTGTTCAAGGAGGGAGACGACAATGAGATAGTTTACAGGAACACCGCTAAACCTCTTGTTGACTGGGTCTTTCAAGGGTAAGTGATGTTTGTGAATAATCCTTATTCTCAGTGTTGTTTATACAGTTATAACTTCTCCCTGTTCCTTGTGCTCCTATTCAACACATCTTCTAAAACAACAAACACTGCATTAACCCACATCCCTTTTCTCCTATATTTTAACAGTCACTAACAACACACCATCTCCACAGCAACAAGGCGACGTGTTTTGCCTATGGGCAGACCGGATCAGGCAAGACCCATACCATGATGGGTTGTAAAGCCTCCCCTGGGATTGTCCTCCTGGCGGCAAAGGATGTTTTCACAACAATCGAACGAGATGACCTGGAATTTCGTATTTTTGTTAGCTTCTACGAGATCTACTGTGGACAGCTGTTTGACCTTATCAACAAACGAAAAAGGTAAGATTACCTGATGAGTTGTGGACACTGCTGCGTCATTTGTGTGAAGGGAGAGAGAGAGTTTCACGCGACATATCATATCATATTTAGTACAGACATGGAGAGAGACTCATGTTTTGTTTGGTAGTATACCCAGTAACCAATAATTTGTTTAGGTTAAACGCCCTGGAGAATGCCAAGAAAGCTATCTGTATTGTGGGACTGCAGGAACGAGAAGTTACACGACTCTCTGATGTCACTGAGGTAATATCGTGTGACTGTTTGGTTCGTCTGTGTGTTTGTTTGTGTGTTTGTATATTTAATTTACTGTTGAACTGTTTAACTTCCACTGGGCACAATCCTCTACTATCCCTCCATGATCTCTATGTGTAATTTCCGTGTTTGGAGACAGGTTTCTTGAAGTTAGTTAATTCCTGTGATTACTCAGTAGACTACTACAGGCTGTTGTAATAGTATTTGTATCCAGTGTGTACACATTATGTGAGAGGGAGGCTTCTCTACCTCCTCCTCCTCCTCCTCCTCCTTCTTCTTCTCCTGTAACAGTAATTATACCCTCCTCTCTTTTGTTTCTCATCCTCCCCCACTAACATATATTACAGCACTCAGAACAAACAAATTTTAGTTTCCTCACAACCTTACAATGATGTTTCCCCATCTCCGAATACTAAAAATGATGTTTCCTTATCTACTAAATAATAATGATGTTCTTGTTTCCTCAGCTGCTAAGCCAAGGAGGGAACAGACGGAGTAGTGGTTCAACCAGCGTCAACGCAGAGTCATCCCGATCCCATGCCATTCTGCAAATCGAAATCAAAACCCCGGAAGGGAAAGTCTATGGAAAGTAGGTGTTTCTAATAGCGAAGTGTCTTGTAGAGAGTTTTAGAGTGTGCAGTAACCATGACAACGCTCCCTGATGACGTCACACACATGTCTCCCCACGCAGGTTTTCCTTTATTGATTTGGCGGGTAGTGAGAGAGCCGCAGATGTCAGCGATACCAGCAGACAGACCCGAATGGAGGGTGCCGAGATTAATACCAGTCTTCTCGCTGTGAGTATAACAGTTGGACACTGTTTACTGTTTACTGTTTACTGTTTCTTGTTTCTGTGATTTACTTTTTATTGACTCTGTTCTGGGTTCATCTCACTGCAATAAACGAACACAACCTTTCTTTGATATTCATTTCTCATATTTCTCTCTACGTGATTCACTTTACTGTGCCATGTAAATCTAGTTACATGTCAGTTACATTGTGACGCATTAGAGGGGGAGGTGGTTAAAGTGCGTGCCAAGACTTATCCTACTCATCTTTTTGAGAGAGATATTTTTGACGAATCATGCATGTCAAGTTCGCTACATGCTATGCTAAATGGCAGTGATCTTTTTGAGTCTTTTATGTAGCTCATCCTCTTCTATCTCTTTTTTTCGCTATCTCTCTCCTTCTCTCTCTCTATCTCTCTCTCATCACAATATATTTTCAGCTGAAAGAGTGTATCAGAGCGTTGGATAAGGATTCCAAGCACACCCCATTCCGACAGAGCAAGTTAACTCAGGTAGATTCCGTTAAGTTAAGAAAATACTAGACTCTAGAGTTTCCCTGAATAAATGCGACTAACATACCGGTCCTTTAAACACATTCCTAGAATTTGTATCCATAGTTACCGCGGTAACACCTAGCTACTAACAATACCCCACTCACTCTCCTACTAGGTATTTAAATGGTAACCAGTAACTCTACTAACAATACCCATTTTCTCTCCACATAGGTATTACGAGATTCCTTCATCGGTAACAGTAAGACATGTATGATAGCATCCATATCCCCCAACATTTCCAGTTGCGAAGACACTCTCAATACCCTTCGATATGCTGACAGGTAGGAGTACACATGTAACACATGTGATACCACAAGCACCACCCATGATGTTACATTATATACAAGTACCCGGCTCTGCCACAGGATGAAATATGAATAAAGTACACTTTCACAAAATAGAAGGTATACAATAGATGCCACAGATTCTAGCAAAGAGAGATACATCTCCTTCTTGGCTTAGAGGGAGCTGAGAGAGGCATTGTATTCATTCGAGAACATGTTTGCAGGCGTGGTGTCAACACGTTTTCACGCCCCTTATACATGCATACACTGGGAGGTATCTGTGTGTACTAGATTGAGGGAGAGAGAGGGAGACAATATAAAGTTATGCAATAAAGTGACGAAGAAATAAAGGGTGGTACAGGGTGCTTGTCCATTGTCCAACTGTGGGCATTTTCTGCTTCTTTACCTCTGTTTACCGCCTCCACTGTCTGCAGTATCATCATGTACAGTACCTCTATAGATACAGATCTCTGTGTACATTTAGCTGTGTGTGTTTGCTATTAAAAGACCCATACATTGGGAGAGAGGGAGGACGGTTAATGATTGTGCTGCAGCAGAACGAGAAAGAGAGAGCCAGGATCATCGATCAGGTAGAGAGGAGGATATATACGGATATAGATAGATAGATCGAGATAGATATTGATACAGATAGAGAGCTAGGCAGAAAGACAAGGTAGAGAGATATAGACAGACAGTAAAAAATGGTATGTGCAGTAGTGAGATGGTTGCTATGGCAACTGTTTGCATGTGTTTCCTGCCTATCAAACACGTGTTCTAACACGCTGTGAGAGAGAGAGGGTCGAGCAACACGTGTAGTGGGCTCCCTGGGGGAAACATCACCTAAAAAACAATTGGAAGTGTATCATTGTATCGTGTTGGGAGAGGGGGAAGAGAGAAGAACAATAAGGGACCGGAAATATATATAAACTTTCTATTTTCCTGGCAATAGCATATAATGTACTCTCGACATCCACACAGTCGGGTCTTGTATCATAATCGGCCGGGGAGTTATTTTGGGGGTTTGTTTTTGCCCCCCCCCCCCCCCATTACTGCTGTATGTATATATGTTAGCCCACTGCGATCGCCAGATACCTTTCTGGATAGCATCCAGGAAGTTAACTGCTATCCAGGCTCGCTACACGGAATTAATTAGTTTTCAATATGAAACTAAACGCATATCATGTGAGCTATGTTATGCAGCTGGTGACGACCTCTGCGAGAGACGACCCTAAATCTTCTACTCATTCACAGACTGTGTGTGCATCACAGTGGGGGGTCAGTGTTATACACAGTATATCTCACGTGTGTGTGTGTTGTTAAGTAGTTACTGTAGCACACACACACACACATATTATATCTTGATGTGCATGTGGCTCTCAACCGAGAAAAGAGAGATGCTGAGTTTGAGTGCATAACACGTGCTCTACCGAACCCTCACAGAGAAATAAAATGCAGTGTGAGCTACACAACATAACACATGGAAATCTTGTTTGGACATTGGACTCTAAAATATATATATGCACTGTAAGAGGCCTTGTGCTGTTTGAGTAGTCTGGCTTTGTTCAATGAGAACTTAAAACTGTTGTGTCCGGACTCCAGAGAGAGAGAGAGAGAGAGATAGATAGATAGATAGATAGAGAGAGGTATAGAGATAGAACGATAGAGATAGAAAGATAGCTTGCATTGCAATTGTAGAATTATATTCAATGGAATAACAAGGATATGCTGAATAAAAGTAATGTGCACATTTGGTATGCACATTTCCCGGGGGAAAAAAGCACATGCAACAAAACATCTAATTTTGGGGTTTTCCACAGAGAGAGTGACGAAACAAGGGACAAATAAGCAAAACTACACAAAATCACTTTCTACATGTTACACCCCAAAAAGGGGAAATCGTTCTGTTTGTTTTTTAAATTTGTGAAAAGAAGGAGGGATAAAAAGAGAGATCGAGAAGGGGGATTGGAAAATTTTTGGAAAAATGAACAACAAAAAATGATAAGGGGAAATTAGTGAGAGAAAGAGGGAGAGGAGTGTAATTTGAAGACTTTGTGTCGCTTGGCATGTGTCAGTAATTTTTGTGTTTGGTGGAAAAAGGGTAAAAACACGAGGGGACCCCGTTTTTTTATTATATCCCCCTACCCCTATATCTGCACCTCCCCCCGGAGCGAGTGCTATTTCACCGTGCAATGGTCCCCGGAAGGGGGGGAGTGTTTTGCCTCGCGGGTTTTTTATTTTTATTAAATCTATTTAGTCCCCTTCACATTTGGATGGATCGTTAATTGGATGATAAAGAGGGGAGAGAGAGAGAGAGTGGGATGAGCAGAGAGAGGGGAAAGAGGGAGAGAGAGAGAGAGGGGAGAGAGAGAGAGGGGAGAGAGAGAGAGAGAGAGAGAGAGAGAGAGAGAGAGAGAGAGAGAGAGAGTGAGAGAGAGAGAGAGAAGGAAGTGATTGGTGTAGCAGATTATTGCCGGTATAGTAACACCTATCCAGACAATGAACGCTATTAATACTACTCCTGGAGAGAGGTCATACCATGAGCAGTTATAGACAGCTTGAAAGCCAGAGAGCGCTGTGAGAGAGAGAGAGAGAGAAAAAAGAGAACAAGAGAGGAGAGAGATAGCTTTCATTTCCTGGTGTCCCCTATACGGTCTTGCATACATATTTGAGGACAGACAAACAAACACACGGCTGACAGCAGCTGCAACAGCCTGTTTTCTGTGTGTTATAGACAGAGCGAAGGAGAGACAGATAGAGAGAGAGATAGAAAGGGATAGAGAGGGAGGGAAAGATAAGATTGTTCTTGCAAAGGAAGGTGAAACACGATGCATGCCTTATCTCATTTGCTTGTCAGGACAGTTTCAATAAGGTCACTGCTGCAGCTCCATAAAGGGTGGGGTTTTCCAAGAACATAAGGTTATCATGCCATGCTATTGAACATCTCGCCTAAACCTCAACACACAAGTTTCTGTACATAGTGTGCTATTGACCATCCATCCTTCCCAGGGTAAAAGAACTAGGACGAGGTGATGATGGCGGTACCTCCACCCCTGAGCAGCCTTCCCCAGACCTCCGATCTCAAAGACGGAGTTCCATCTCCCGGCGGGATGACGACACGACCTCCAAAACCTCCATCTCTCCTCCACCACCTACCACAACCACGAAGAGCCAGAAACAGACCTCTCCACCCCGGGACCAGCAAAAAGAGCAACAACCGTCACGACAACAAAACGGGAACAGATTTGCTGGAACAGCAACAATAACCCACCACACTGACAGTTTCGGGTTCCTAGACACTTCTGATGTGGGGAGTGATTTGCCTAGTGATATTTCTCTGGTGTCGAGGACAGACGAGAGTGATGTTAGCTTTATTAGCGCCGCTTCGGAACAGGTAATGTAATAGTAAGAGAGCTGGGTAGTAATGAATTCCGGTAGTGTGTAAACTGATATCACTTTGTCACACTACTGAGCTGTTCAAATAGAGTTATGTGTGTGAGGGAGAGGTATGCGATGTGTTTGTGCGTGATCTACTGACCCGACCTAACAAACGACTAAAAAATTAATTCGACAGAGAAAGACTATGGGATCACCAGACAAACCACCCCCTGCACCCAGAAGACAGCGAGTTAGGCGACCACCTAATTCAGCTGCCACTACCCGGGTCCGACCAGGCCGACAAATGAGTGGTGAGAGGGTGAGAAATCCTTCTACCACCCCTACCTCCCCCCGAACACCCTCACCACTGACCGATACACTGACTGAGCAGCCGACTGTCAAGGAACCAAGACGACAGAAGGCTGTCTCCCAGAAGACAGTGACTCAGAAGACTGTGAAACAAGTTACGACAGAACCTGTCAGACGGAAGACAAAAGTAGAAAAACAGAAGACAGACAAGGGGAAACGGAAAAAACGGGAAGCGTGTTTATGCCTGAGGTAGATATTTAGTAGGAGAGAGATAATCCTAAGTTATTGACATGCAGGATTAACTCACTTTTGTCTCAGGTTGTGACGGATGGTCTGGACTCATCCTCTCACGAGTAAGTATTACTTTCAGTATTATTACATCCAGGCGCCTTGGTGAAGCGGCAGGATTTTTAAAAACGCCCCCTGATCTCACTCTTGCAACTTGTTGTCACGCGCGGTACTCTTTTCTTGGACTTTGTTATGGAAACGCGCGCGCACGTACTCACATTTTCCCACGGTCATGCTGGCCTCTGATCCACAATCCACACATTTTGATCCACAATCCTCACATTTGCAGTCGGAGCGAGCCGAAACATTCCAAACGGTTCCGTAGGATAGTTAGGTAAATTGTGACTTGTGCTAAGTGAATGTAGCTGCATGTGTAACATATAAAGGAGTGGTAGCACTGTGTAACTTGTTGAGTATTCAACAATGTGTAACCACTGCTTAGCTCCCTTATGTGTTGTTTCGGAACGGCCGGTAGTAAAGTTAAACCCTCGCAGTGAGCTATACAAAGCAGCTTGTAACATGTGCTAGTAGTTAGATACTTAGTAAACTGAAAACTCTGTGTTGTTGGTGCAGCTTGGTATTATCAACTGGAACTATTGTGGTGTTACCTAGCAACTAGATCAGCTAAATTAAATGCCCTGATATCCCTGATATTTTCAGGACTTCTACAGCATCTAACGGTAGTAGATCCTCCACTACACGCGAGGACTCAGTCTACGTTTACCCTAAACCACCTTCCAACACCACCACCCGCCGCTCTGACCGGAGGTAATTCACTTCAGAATGTTTTATGTGGCCTCAGACCCCCACCCACAGACCTTTGAAATTGCTTAACCAACTAATAACTATATATATACTCCTTTTACAGTAACAGTGTAAGCGAGGTTAAGCAGATAGCACCAACCAGCTGCAGCATGCAGCACCCACCACCTCCTCCTCACAAGAAGGTGCATGGGCCCTGGAGAGGACCAAAACCATGGCATCCGCTCCCCGGTCTCGCATGGTCATCTCCGAGAACAAGATGAAGAAGGCTCAGTAAGTATAGTGTTTGTGTGAAATTGTCTGATAGCAGCTAAAATGCACATCAAAAGCAATTTTGTAAACCTAATTGGCTATTACCTTGTGTCACAACATGCATGGCATCCTCGCTCTATTAAGTTTCCCCCACCGTCCCTCACACAACACCCCCTTCAGGGATGACCTGGTAGCGTCACACCAGATCCACATCTCTCAAGTAACCAACCTGTGTCACATCGAGGGGGAACTGCTACAAAACTTCACCGACGGACACTTGGTAAGTTGTATCGCTAGTTGAAATAATAGAGAGGGTGGAACAACTGTTTGTACTTTTCTAATCATTTTGATGGTACCTGATTTTACCAGGCCCACTGACCCCCATCACTGCACTTTCAGGAGTTTACTGAGTATATGAAGAAACTGGAAAGTATTCTGGAGAGTAAGAACAAGTGTGTTGAGAGCCTGAGGGCACAGGTTGCATGCTACTCCCTGAGGGCCACCTACTGAGAGTGGATTACAATTTGGAGAACTGCAAAAAGCACTTTTGTATCAAGACGTACGGGATCCAGGATGATTTTTATTGAACTGAAAATACTTGATTTGGAGAATCATTGTTATAACAGGCACTGCAAGTGCAAATAAAGAGACGGTATGGGGACTTGTTATTACTCTGTCTGGCACCGCCATACCCCGTTTTGATTCTCAAAGTCAAAACAGTGTGCTCAGATCGGGTCGGCACCGCCAGACAGTTATTACTTAGGATGGAATTCTTGTAATTATGATAGTGGGAAAATGATTTATTGTATTATTTTGTTGTTGCATTGTAGAGTGATATGATATCGCAATGTATAAATTAACATACATGGGTTCTTTAGAAACATGTTTAGATTTTCAGAACGTTGATTCTTCAGGTGTGGGTGTTTTTAGCGTCGAGACTCGAGAGTCTCCCAACAGTCTCTATGACACTGTCGCCATGGCACTGACAGCCTGATCTCGCTGTCAGTTTCATGGACGGTCTTTCCCCATTCTGAAAACAAGATTGGTTTGGTGCCACCAGACAGATTTAGCACGCGAATACTTGTGATAGATGAATCTAGAGATTGCTTGTTAGCCTATCATGGTCAACGGATTTACGTACGAGAGTTTTTAACTGTCGGCGTTTGTAATTGTAAAAATACTAATTGTAGATGTGTGTAAGAATTTGTACAATTACGTCCTTCAATAAAAATACCGAGTTTTCCTTGTTCAAATTCACATAAGAGAGGGCCAGCGTCCACTGTCAGTCAGCCAATGCTCTGACCGCAGTGCTCTGACAGACTTAGACTCTGTCACTCTGACTGTGTAGAACGTCCAGCATTCTGTATGTTAGTGGTACCACGACCAGCACTTTCCCTATCTTACAGTTACGCTGACAAATCTGTCAGTGTCTTGCTGCACCGACCCGGGGCTCTTCGACGAAACTTTAAGCACGCTTAAAAACGTTGCGTAACTCTCCTTTCACACCTTCTAATTGATTTTCACACCCCTTAAGCATGGTTTGTGTCGACGAAACTTTTTAGAAATCTTGCTTAGTGAAAATTGAGGGGTAGTAAGTGAAGTTTTACACAAGCTCTCCAAACCTTGTGTAACCCCCTAATCACGTGGTAAAATCACGTGATTTGGGCCAAATTGAAGCGACAATGACGTCATAGTTCACGCAATATCTCACTCAAATATCGAGAAAAGTGAGGTTTGTTAAGTCTCCTCCAGAGGAGACTTAATGGTAGACAAGACAGCGCTGGCAAGTAAAAGATGCTACAAAACCTGTATGAGCGGCGCCAGACAGTACAAAACAGTGTATATTTTGCTTCTCGTATGTAGAAAAAAGATAAAATGGCACTCCTTGTCCCCCAGTTAGCTATCTCTACTCAACCACAATATTGATCAGGCACTAGTTTGGGGTTTCAGCCGACAGCCAAGCCCATACTGCATACAACATCTGTTATATTAGACTCTCACAGTCAGATAAGATGAGGATGAATTCGGTTGTTTTCCTTCTGGCAGGACAAGATGAACAGTGAACTACTACTATACTTTCACTATTTATCTCTTCATCTAGCAGCCTATCTATTCATCTCACCCGGCCTAAATAATATTGCAAGTTATTAGTGTATAGGTTTATTGATTTTCATAATGAACAATCAATGTTAGATCTCTATTTGTCCGCTATAACATTCATTGCCAGCTACTGTAAGAGTACACAGAGTTTTGAAGATTTGAAATTTCTTGAATCTTGAGAAATGGAAGTCAAACTTCTTCTATATCTCGCTAACACTATTGGCTGGTGAACCCTACACGTGACCAAATTGACGCCTGTGTAAACCCATGTAATGGAAATCCTATCACGTGTCCAGTTTCGATCCCCTGATTGGTTTTCTACACCCATACACGAGGGGTGATCCGGGGCTTCACGTGGTATACACGCGGTTCACACCAAGGACCTAAAGTGAGGTTTTGGAAAGCGTTCGACGACACCCCTCTCAAGACAAGTCTGAAAAATTTTCCTTGTGTAACTCTAAAGAGAGCTTATTTATTAAGTGTGCTTAAAGTTTCGTCGAAGAGCCCCCGATCTGAGCGCACTGTCTTATCTGGCCAGACTCAGATAGGATCAGATCGACTTGGAAGGTCACACTGGGGCCGGAATCCTCCAACAAGGGAATCATGGGTAGTGCTAATTGCTGCACTTATCTCGTCAACCCGGCCCCTTTGTCAATGTAATGCTGTCAGGCCAATGCTCTGACCACAGTTCTCGCTCGCTCCGAGAATGGGTCAGGCCTTGGTGACATTGACACCTAGTGCGTGCGAGATCGAGCTCAATCTTGGTCGCGCACGGGGTCTATGTCACCAAGGTCAGGCCAATGCTCTGACAGATGTAATGTAGCCGGGAGTTTCCCGGGCAACTGGGCAATGCTGGGGTTGTGGCAACCTTGACTTGTTTTGTCTCCTCCGTGTATTGTCAGAGCATTGGCCTTATAGTCAGTGTATGGACAATTACGAGCATGGCCTTAATTCGAATTTCCCTGTCTGGCATGGCGCCGCCAGAACCTGTTTTGCGTTCAGATCAGTGATCACTGATCAGCGCCAGACAGACTTTTCCAAAGCTGGCCAATGGCCACGATTCACCAATAACCAGTTTACCAAATGAAAATACGTTGATTTTTTTTCGTGTAACAAACAAAATTTAAATACCACTGACACAATATTTACAGATTGTCACTCGTCGTCCCACAAGCAAACGTAATCATAATGATGTATTTCCAATTCTAGTTCTCCATTTTAAGGGTACACCTGGCGTTTTTCATCATCGAGTGCCCAACCAAATGACTTCACCAGGGTTTAGGCCATACAAAATGGACCTCAAATATGCAATTTTAGCCCTAAATTCGAATTCATATTTTTGCTACAGCCTATTTTCAAAGTGGCGTTTTTTCAACTTTTGTTGGAATTTTTAACCTCAGGACCACTTTTTTTGAGATAGAAACATTAAATTCTTGGAATTTGAAGAGAATATAAAGGTGAATAAGCCCAAAGAAGGATTTTTGAAATGGAGCTTATTTCTGGCCATGAGAACGGTTTACTTTTTTGCTTCTTTGACACGCTGGCTGAGAATGTTCCCATGCTTCATTAGAGATGAAAATCTGGAAATAGTTGCTCAAAACGATTATCTATGTGGCCCAAAAATTTTGGAACTTTCCCGCCAAAGATGTGGTGTACAGAGCTTGTTTTGTGAAACCCGTCTTTTTGAAAAAGATGGAAATTCCCTGTATCTCAAAAACGGATGATCGTAGAGACCTGCGACCAAGCTTAATCGATTCAGAAGGTCCGATTTTGGGGGGGTCTTATGAGAGACATTTTGCTCCTACTCCAACCGTTTTTGCTGTAATTGCGAAAAAGGTATCAGCAAGTAAGGGGGAAATCAGCCCGAAGCAGGCTACTGGAATAGAGTTGTTCCCCCTTTTCATAGAATTGGTTTTTCGCAATTACAGCAAAAACGGTTGGAGTAGGAGCAAAATGTCTATCATAAGACCCCCCCAAAATCGGACCTTCTGAATCGATTAAGCTTGGTCGCAGGTCTCTACGATCATCCGTTTTTGAGATACAGGGAATTTCCATCTTTTTCAAAAAGACGGGTTTCACAAAACAAGCTCTGTACACCACATCTTTGGCGGGAAAGTTCCAAAATTTTTGGGCCACATAGATAATCGTTTTGAGCAACTATTTCCAGATTTTCATCTCTAATGAAGCATGGGAACATTCTCAGCCAGCGTGTCAAAGAAGCAAAAAAGTAAACCGTTCTCATGGCCAGAAATAAGCTCCATTTCAAAAATCCTTCTTTGGGCTTATTCACCTTTATATTCTCTTCAAATTCCAAGAATTTAATGTTTCTATCTCAAAAAAAGTGGTCCTGAGGTTAAAAATTCCAACAAAAGTTGAAAAAACGCCACTTTGAAAATAGGCTGTAGCAAAAATATGAATTCGAATTTAGGGCTAAAATTGCATATTTGAGGTCCATTTTGTATGGCCTAAACCCTGGTGAAGTCATTTGGTTGGGCACTCGATGATGAAAAACGCCAGGTGTACCCTTAATAGGTTGTAATAATGAATATAATAATAATAATGATAATAGCTCTCTTTCAGAATCAACAATGAATAATTATGCCTCTTCCAGTTTTTCAAAACAGTGATTTAATAATGATAATATAATGCTAGGTAAGTATAGAGAAAGGTATAGTGGTTGAGTGGTCTGAAGTTCACGACTCCCTTGGGGAGCAATTGTGTACTTTTCACTCTAACCTATAAATCAATAAATCATATTTTATCCTCTCTTTTTCATGTGATAATGATAAACATCTCTCAAAATTAATCTGGATTATTCTCACATACTCTACTCTCTTTTTCTCTCTCTCTCACACACACACACACAAACAAATCAGCGGCACACAAAATACAGAAGTTCATGTCACTTTGGGGGGCTAAAAAAGAACAAACTTCACATCATACTCAGCAATATACTGCTGCAGTATATTGCAGCAGGTACTGGGTGATGTGCTCGGAAAAATAAAAAACTTTCTCATCTAGAAATATCTAAGCTGCATTCTACCGATCAGATAGCACTAGATACTTGCACTTGCAGTTTCGTGCTATAATCGTGAAGAACAGTCCCGGGTGCTGGTGCTGCTGCTGATGTTGAGGGCGCTGGGGCCGTGAAGAACGCTGGTGGTGTGATGGGTTGTGGCGAGGAGTGTGCCACTGTGTGAAGTGTCGTGGGAGAGGGCGTGAAGTGACCAGTGATGTCAGGTCGGCACTGCAAGGGTGGTGGTGGTGCCGGTGGCGGACCACTCTGACGACCAAATGTCATGATCTCTGCATAGTCTCTATTGCTGGGGGTGGTACTGCTGGTAGCGGGGTACCAGTCTGTGAAGTTGGGAGAATACGCAGGGGGAGCTTCATCCTCACTCATCAAGTTTGTCATGGCGGTATCGGGGCTATACCCGGATAGGCCCGTGTGGTGTCTGTGGAAGGATTGCCAAGCTACCCAGTTCTGGTTGGGGCACAGGTAGCCGTCCTCTCCTGATGTCGGGTATCCAGGGAATTGGGTGAATGTCCCAGGTGGGCTTGCTCCATCAATGTAGTTCTGAGGGGGAAGGAAAGTTATTTATTGTGTGGCTAGAAAGATACACTGTTATGTGTGCTAGTAGCAAAGAGTTCTTGTTAGATGATATTTGTAAAATATTTTGTAGCACATTGCTACAAACGCTTTTACAAATGTCACTCAACAACAACTTGTATCTTGGGCTAGCTTGTATGGATGCCGTGCTAATTGTGAACCTACCATCTTCTGTCTCTTTCGCCGGTAGAAGACACGAGCGGTGAGGCCGATAATGATACAAAAGACAGCTGCCAGACAGATCCCAACGATCATAATGATGAGAGAGACAGGTGAAGAAAGAGGTGTCTGACCTCCCGCTGAAGCACTGTATCCGTCATCTTTTTCTGGAGAGGGAGAGAGGATAGTTTTAGAATCTAGATAGGTTTTTGACTTTGAGATATATCTTCAATTGAGCATGTCAGAGCGCACATTAATTTAGCTCCTCTTCCTTTGTGACTTACCATCAACTGTCACGGTGGCAGTTTTGCTGCTGATTGTCCCGGACAGATCATTCTTCACAAAGCAAGTGTAACCACCCTCATCTCCCTTCATAACTCGGAATATCTTGAGGTCACCATTGGACAGGACCTGGCTACCGTCAGGAAGCTTCCCATTTGATCTCTCCCACCTGTCAGAAATAATGTGTCACGTGATGATCAGTGACATATCCACCCCCGGTCGTGAACCAGAGGGAGAGAGAGAGAGAGAGAGAGAGAGAGAGAGAGAGAGAGAGAGAGAGAGAGAGAGAGAGAGAGAGAGAGAGAGAGAGAGAGAGAGGGGAGAGGGGGAGAGTGAAAGAGAGAAATAGACACCCGTACTTACCATATTTCCGGTTTGGGTAGTCCCTGAGCGCGGCACGTTAGAACAAGATCCTGGTGGCCGAATGAAACAGACACGTTCGTTGGCTCGATCAGGAACCGGGCGGGCACTGCAAGTGAAAAAGAGATAGTTAGAGAGAGAAAGAGAAAGAGAGAGGGGGAACAAGAGAGAGAAAGGAGGAAGGGGAGTGTGTGGGATAGAACAAAAACACATGTGCGAATTTGTCATCTTCAACCGCAATTCTCTAGTACCCTGCCCAACTTCAACTACTTCCCAATTAAATTAAACACACTGTATCAATTCCTTACCTTGCACTGTTAGGTGAGCCCTCTTGATCACAATTCCACTGGTATTATTCACAGAACACTCGTAAAACCCGGTATCTTCCAGCTTCACATCAGGAATGTACACGTTACCAGAATCAATAAACCCAGTTTTCTGGGGCAGAGGTCCACCGTCCTTTGTCCATGTGATGGCACCCTCGTGAGATCGGCACTCAAATTGGGCTGTGTTTCCTTCCTTTTTTGTCTTATTCTTGGGGACTGTGATGAATCTAGAGAGAGGGTGGAGGTTGTTAGTCAAGACTGACTTATGAGTAGTCGAGTGGTGGTGGGAAGTGTTAAATATGGTTTCTGATGATGTAAAACTGAGAAATATTACACAACTACTATTAAAACCAGGGACTCACGTTGGCAGTGCTTTACAGATGTCAGTAGGCTCCACCCAATTACCCCTGACACACTCGTTCTTGACAGAGCAACTCCACTGGCCAAGTGTTACATCATGGCACCATCCACAATATGGGAAATGCGCTGACAGACACTCCCTGAAACAACACAAATGGGTTAGAAGGGGGTAATGGGGGTAGAGAGGGTCTGACAGGGTTCACATGATGGGGTGGGGCGACAGATATAGGAACGATGAATAGATAAAAAGGGGATGTTACACTGGGTGTAACTGTTAAACACTGATTCATTGTGATTGGTGGAATCGAGTGTGAAATGTGAAAATGGCGCGTGTTACGAGTCCTAGAGAGGTGCGCGCGGAGGGCGCACTGTCACGGTCGATACTGACATTTACAGAAGGGAGTCCCCGCGCCCTACAGCACTCACCCTCACATATAGCTCCTTCGCATATCCAAACTTTCCATCTCAATCCTACCCTCATATATCGAGAGCGAGATAGAGAGAGGGGAGAAGGAGAGGGAAAGGAGACAGAGGGGGCGACAGTGAACTACGCGAATGATCGTGTTAGGAACTATTTTTCAAACAGTATTCCCTAATATCCGCCCGCTTTTCTCCCTCTTTCAGTTTCCCTCATTCTCTCTTCTTTTCTATACAGAAGCGAGAAAGAAAACACAAGTTCCCTCTTTTTCTCTCTCTTTCCAAAATTAGAGCAGGCAATTTGGGCGGTAAACCCCTAAATTATTTGGAACAGATGTGTAATTTACGAGAGAAAATACAACATGACAGGGGTATGTGGTGGTGGTGTTTGATGGGTGTATGTTCCCTCTCTAACTATCCCTCTATCTCTTTCTGTCTCTCTCCCTCTATCTCTCTCCATCTCTCTCGATATGATTAACGATTTACTTACCCACAGTTATTAGCACTGCATTCAGGTCGAATTGGAATACGGGTAACCCACTGGTCTCCAAGGGCATAGATATTGCCATCACCATAAGACACGCTCTTTACACTGCCTGAACCCTGGTGGAGAGAGGCATGAGCTCGGGGACAAGATTTACTTAGATATACCACTCTATCTCTTTTGCTCTCTCTCCATCTCTCTCTATCTCATCCATAGATCTCTTACTCATCACTTACCACGCTATAAAATGTACTATGGACTTTGCTTTCAAGCTCCCTGACGAACGCAATCCTGTATACTCGACCGTTGTCTGAAAGAGAGGAGATGATAGGAGATATATGGCATTTTAATGTTAGACGGGGTATATTTAATAGATAGAGAGGAGGGGGTAAGAGGTAGTAGGGATATAATCATGTCTAGTAACGCTGATATGATCATTCGTTTTTCAGTGAAATATATCTCTCTCCCTCTTCCTTTTTTCATCTCTCTCTCCCTCTCTTTTCTTCCAATCTCTCCAGGGTTAAATCAGGTAAGGGTCAGGCATGTAGGGGAAGTTTTGAAAGTGGTGGGGCCAAATTTTTTTGGTCACGTGATATGACATACACTGACTTTTCTATTGAAAATTCGATTAGATCGGGCGAAGCGACAGCGGAGCCCGAGAAAATTTTTCGGTTTTTAGGCCAAAAAGTCATAGTTTTTGTCTAATCATGAAAAGAACTGGGGCCATTTCCTGAAAAGTACTGGGGCCATGGCGTACCCTGCCCCCCCTTCCCCTACATGCGTGGTAAGGGTGTAGCGAAGCGGAGACACCATGATATATCAAATAGCTCGCTCGAGGTGTAGTGAAAACATGTCTTAATTGAATTTTTCCTCTCCCCCAAGCTCATATCATCATCATCAGATCTCCACTTCCCCGCGACACAAAGAACCCTGTCTACTGCAATTAAATATCATTCCGTCCCTAGCACGGCGCAGCCCCCAAAAACACCTCCCTCGGACTAATGACCAGCTGGGGTGGTGGTAACACATGTCTTTGTAACATGTCTTTGTGATTCACTATTATACAACAAGAGCTCGGGGCCCCCCTAAACCCCCAAAAAAAGGAGAATAGTGGGGGAAAAACAGGGGGTAAAAAGGAAAGAGCGGGCCACTTTTAAAAACATAAATGGATCCCTATTGAAGAGGGGGAGAGGAGAGGGAGGGGGAGAGAGCGATGAAAGGGGTCGCTGATGGTATAGTTGCGATTTTTTGTCGAATCTGCTCGCCAAAAATTGTCGTGGTGTATAATTGTGTGGGTATGATGGCATTGTTTTTCAATCATCCCCCCATAAGGGCTTGAACCATATGGGGGGGTTTAAAAAAAAGCGCTGGGTGAAGGGGAAAAAAAGGGGGAAAAAAAAGGAAAAGAAGGGGAGAGAGAAGGGGGAGAGGAGAGAGAAGAGAAAGAGGAAAAATTTTAACAGGAAAAAGATTGGGGGAAATTTTGGGGGAAACTTTAAACCCCCGGTTTTTCCCCCCGGGGCCTTTTTTTCCCCCCCTCTTTAAACTCCCTTTCCCCTTCTCCTTCCCAAAAAAACCCCCCCCCTTTTTCTCCTCTTTCCCCCCTTTTTTTCTTTCTCCCCCCCTCTTTTTTTCCCCCCTTTTTCCCTTTCCTTTCTTTTTCCTTTTTTTTCCCCTTTCCCCCCCCTCGGGGTTTTGGGACCCCTTTTTTTTTCCCCCCTTTTTTTGGGGTTTTCCCCTTTTTTTTTTTAAATTTTATTTTGGGGGGAAAAAACTTTAAAAAAAGGGGGGGGGCCCCCCCCCCGACAACGATCATTTTGGGGAACCCTTTTTAAAAATTTAAGGGGGGAAAAAACTAAAATAAAACAAAAAATTTCCCCCCCAGAAAAGGCCCCCGGATTTGGAAAAGGGGAGAAAGGGCCCCCGGGGGAAAAAGGGGAAAAATTGGGGGGGGAAATTTAAAAGGGGGGGTTTTGCCCCCAAAGGGTTTTTTAAAAATTTTTTTCCCCCCGGGGTTTTTTGGGGGGGGGTTTTTTTTGGGCCCCCCCTTTGGGGGGGTGGCCCTTTTTTTTCCCTTTTTTTTTTACCCCCTCCTAGAACGGGGTTGGTTACCCCCCAAACCCCAAAAAATTTTTTTTTAAAAAAAAAAGGGCTATAAAATTTTAAAAAGGAAAAAAATTTTGGGGGGGAAAAAAAAGGGGGGGGAAAAGAAAAAAAGAAAAAACCCCCCCCGAAAAAAACCCCAAAAAAGGGGGTAAAAGGGGGGGGAAAAAAAAGGGAAACTTTAAAAAACCCCGGGGGGGAAAAAAAAAAACCCAGTTTTCAACCCCCCGGTTTTTTTTGGGACCCGGGGGAAAAATTTTTTTTCCCCCCCCCCCCCAAAAAAGGGGGTTTAAAATTTAAACCCCCCCCCTTTGGGGAAGCCCCCCCTTTTTTTGGGTCAGCGGTCCCCAGAAATGGGCCAGCACCGCATTGGTAATACGTTGGTAGAGGGCCAACTTGAAAGAGTGGGGCTCACTTGAAAGAGCGGGAGGGTAATATTGAACAAGTACTCAGACGGGTTCTTGAGAGGGATAGAGAAGGGTTAAGAAAGACAGAGAAAGGTAAAAAAAGATAGAGAGAGAAAGGTTAAGAAAGATTGATAAAGAGAGAGAGACTTGAGTGATCGACAGATAGAGTGAAGCCCATCCAAAGTGTGTTTATTATTTACCTATTGGTGGGTGAGTTTACTCACCGCACGCATTCGCCCGTCAAGAAAGATCAAAGGTGCGGTCTGGCTGCTATGCACCCATCACTATACTAAGCTATATTTGTTGTTGACATTACAATACAGCTTATTTACCCCTGGGCAATACTGTACTATTTATTGTAGTGTGTAAAAACACCTCACTAGAGAAGCTGCTGCTGCTGAGAGAGTGATGTTACACCGTGTATTTCCGAATATCACACAGCACTAACCCCCCTTAGAAGAGCTGAGTAAGATAGGTGCAGGGAGAGGGAGAGATAGAGAGAGAGAGAGAGAGAGAGAGAGAGAGAGAGAGGGGGGAGAGAGAGAGAGAGGGAGTGAGAGGGAGATACTAGAAAAAGGAAACAGGGTCCCGCAATGTACAAAATCCCCCAAACACCAAAGATGTATGTCATTCCCCCTGGTTCTTTCCCGTTTTGTACAAACTACAAGCTCACAATCACTCATTCTTACAACACTCCGAGAGAGGTGCCTCAACCCCCGACTCGAAATTACTCCCTCCAGCTTCCTCCAGCCCCGGCCTCCTCACGGCTGTACCACCGGGAAAGGCACACACACAGATGTTGTTGGTGTGTACAGGGTGCTTCAGGAAAAGGGTATTTCCAATAGCTAATCAATTGAAATTCAACTAAATTCAATTTAATTCAGTCAAGTGTGTCGGGGGCCCCTACATCCTTTACAAGTGTAGTTGTGGGGGGTGACTATGGCTTCACTCTCCCTAGCCAAGCAGTCACCAAACACCCCTCTCACGTGCCCCCCTCTATATGCAGTGTGGAGGTGGATCATTGTTTAGGTGTGAATGTGGGTTATGATAAAGGAATGCCGAGGGGTAATGATACCCCTGAGTGATTGAAACTCACCAGAACCGGCGTAGAGAATCATAATACCCTCCTCGTTGTAGACGAAGCTGTCCGCAGTTACAGAGGTCAATCTGAAAGAAGAAGGAGGAGGGTTTAGTAATGGTACAAAGACCTAATCCTCCCCCCTTTGTCTATTGTTCATCACTGTCTAAACGTCTCTTCCTATGGTCCCCTCTGTTTACAACTCGTTAGTGTCTAAAAACAGCCGTCAAGAGAGAGAGAGAGAGATCCATGCATGCTAGAGGTGCAGTTATGTTATAGGTACCATCCCTCCACCTACTTTGCATCAGGACCAGACAACAAGACTGGTGTGTTTAGAGTGATTTGCATTAGTTTTGCCCCAGCCGGTATGCATAAAACATGATTTGTCATCTACCCGTGTGGGTAGTGAGAAAGAGAGAGAAGAGAGAGAGAGAGAGAGAGAGAGAGAGAGAGAGAGAGAGAGAGAGAGAAGAGAGAGAAGAGAGAGCAAAGGGTGGAAGCTTGTTGGGGAGTGTTTTGCTTGAAGGGGGGTCTTGGTGCGCTTGTTTATAACAAGCAACCAAGAACATCCCCCCAGAAGGTCCAAAAAGGGTGAATAGAATCGTGACCCCCAATTAACTCTCCCTTTTTTCAGTCTCGCCCCTCTGGAGTGATACAACAAGGGTTTTGTACCTCCCTGGTAACATGCAGAGAGTTGTGGGAACCCCGGGATCTTGTGAGGGAATCAAGAGAGATCAAAGAGTCTGGGAGAGAGTGTGAGAGAGTGTCTGAAAGAAATAGGAAAAGAGTGGATACATTTGAATTTGAGTGTGTGACTATGGGTTCTAAAATCATTTAAAATCCAAAGATCCGTCAGGGTCCATTTTGTAATGATGGGTAATGGACTCGTGCATCACAACACTTTGTTGCGAGGGTACCACATGGTACCAGAAACACCCCCTCTCTCTCTCTCTCTCTCTCTCTCTCTCTCTCTCTCTCTCTCACCCTGGCTCCACGGTGACTACTACTAGTTAATGCTACTACTCACCTCTCCGTGGAACTGGTTGTATAAAGGGGCTGGCGGTTGTGAATCGCATTGGACATCAGGAACAATCGGATTGCCTCACCTGCCTCTTTCTTCGTAGAACACTGCCGGGGGATGGAGTTGTGTTAGAAGAGGGTATGGATTGGGGTGGTGAGGGGTAGAAGCTGATATATGAGGTACAGTGGGCTGGGATGGCGTGGTTTGATGAGGTATAGCTCGGCGTGTTAAAAGAAATTAATTTCATGAATATGATGACCTCACTAATACGATCACTCAGTAGATGGGGTAACAGGTGTTCATTTTGGATTCTCTCTATTCGAACCGTGAGTAGTGTTATGTATAGAAACCATAAGGGTATGTTGTAATAGCTCGAAAAAGAGGATAGAGAGAGAGTCGTCATGACTTATCCTGCCGCTGACAACCATATGTGACTAGATTCATGATGAAACGAAATATCATAATTGGCCAGCTGGAGCTAGTTGGAGACCTAGAGAATGGTGTGAATGAATGTTCTCAACACGTGGTTTCTTTGTGTCATCACAATGAGTAACGTTTTACGGATTACAAGTTTGAAAAGGGGGGGGGGGGCAACACGCTCCTCACATAATACTCGCACACTCCTCACAAAATACTCCTCACATTCTACTCACACTATATTCTCGGTTGTCCTCCTCCTGCCAGGCTCGCTCCTCCTCATTATACACTAGGTAGGGACCCGCATCGAAGGCCTCGTTAATCTGGTCGATGGTGTAGGAACACACAATGGATCCTGTTTGTAGGCTCCTAAGTGGAGGGGAAGGAGGGGAGACGGTTAGAAACTTATATATTTAACAACCCTTCCTTTCTCTCAAGGCAGCCCCTCTAATTATATACCAGCTCCCCCAATTGCGCTTTGTTTCCCCGGCCCCGCATTTAAACTATCTCCCTCTCCCTCTCCCTTTGAATGACTGCAACACTTACTTTGGCCCGCTGAACGATGCGTAGAGCATTCCATCTCTGAAGACCGCTCCATCTGAAGGAGATAGACATACACGTGTGAGGTACATCGAGGGGCGGGGGAGATAATAGGGTCGATCAAAGCTGGGACTGCTATTGTTTTCAGCCTCATCATGTTATTGGGAAATGATAAATGTGAAATTATTGCCCTGAATAGTTGGACCGCGTGTCTATCTCAATTGCACCAGACAATTGTGTAGATTGCTAGTACAATGGTGAATTGGTGATCAAGATACGGAAAGTTTCTCTTTCTCTGTTTCTTTTTAAAGGTACAACATGAACTTACCAACTTCATCGTGATCAAAGGGCGACTCGCCCACACGAGAACTAGTGCAGTAGAGCCGGGCCTTGAAGTAAGAAAGGAAGTAACCGTTGAAGAAGGCGCTGCTGCTACCAACGTCATTCTTACAAATCCGGGCTACTCGGGAGTAGATTTTCTGAAATGGGCCGGAGGAATTAATTATGAAAATTTAGAGAAAGAGGGAGGGGAGGAATAATTATGGAGGGGGAGCACATGAGGAAGAGAAACTTGTGGGGGAGGTGCATATCACACCGGGAAACACACACTCATGAGGAGAAGGAGTGAGAGAGAGAGATGGTAGAAAGAGAGAAAGAGGGAGAGATAGAGAGGGAGAGAGAGATAGATAGAGAGGCAGAGATGGTATACAGAGAGATGAGTAGAGAGAAAGGAGGGCGTGTGTTTGTTCAATGCACGCCCTCACACACAACCCCCCTCGCTCCATCACAAACATACAACCCTCCAGTTTTTACCTCCGTAGCGACCTCCGTTGCCGTTTCCCGGTACAGAAAATACACGTGATCTCCACTCTCGAAGCTGTACACAAACTGAGGGTTGTTAAGCATGTCGTCTGTTTTGAAGGTTTGGGAGGTAGCGGATAGAGAACCGGGCTGTAGGTTGAATCTGGTAATAGCTCGACCGTTGGAAGCAAAACCGATATCTGAAACAGATCACATGCTAGGTGAGTTATAATATGCGTGTGTGGTCAGGGGAGATTAGTGGAGGGGGAATATGAATGGGACCGGGCATAATCGAGGAGCTGCGGCCTGGTATTTTTTCCGTCGTAATAAAGTTTAGCAAGCGGATAAACCGAGCGGCATTGCGTCGCCAACATGGGCCTGTCTGTAACAAGGGGGGATCTCTCTCTTCATGTTCCACTAGTTCACAATATAGTCACAAAAATAATTACACTGTTCTCTCTCTCTCTCTCTCTCTCTCTCTCTCTCTCTCTCTCTCTCTCTCTCTCTCTCTCTCTCTCTTTCTCTATCCTCTTCTCTCTGTGTCACTCTTTATAAAACTATCGCCTATCGGGTAACAGTAAATGATCTGCTGTGCCCCGGAGGAGAGATGAGTGCTCTCCCCCTTCAGTTGGGTGGTTGGCCAGTTGTGCAAGAGCGATGATGGTAGGGGGGGGGGGCTATCACGTGCCTATAATAGCTAATATATATCGGGTAATAGCTTCCAGTAAACTACTTCAAGCAGGAAGCTCGGAGTAGTTTACCGGATATAGGAAGAAGGGAAGAAATAGAGACTAAGGGGATAGTAATTACCTCCATCGTTCAGGGAGATGTAGGAGGTCGTTACGGATGGATCAGACGGGCAGAACCCCTTTCCTGGTCGAACAAAGGCTCGTTCCTTGAAACTTAGATTGGATACCTGCGGTAGGGGAGAGGTTTAGAACGAAATATCGTGACCAACTGACCAACTTTTACTTACAAGAAAACCTTTTTGACTAAAATTTGTCAAGTCTATAATGTTCTCTTTCTCTCTCTAGCTCTTTCTCTCTTTTTCAAGATTTCTTTTAGAGACATGTGTTTAGCAGGGAAACGAGAAAAAGAAATGCAGGGAGAGAGAAACTAAGAGAGAGAGAGAGAGAGAGAGAGAGAGAGACAGTCAGTTTATTAAATCTATACTGCACTGGGAGGTATATATTTCTTTGAAAAACAGGTCTAAATACACAGTTGGTAGCTATAAAGAGCAAATGCTCTAACCAAAGTCTCAGAGTTTCTTTCACTATCCCTTCCCCTCACTTCTCTCTCCTCCCCATGTGTAACGCTCTTCTCTCACCGCCCCCTTCTACCTCCCTCTCTCTCCCATGTGTAATGCAGAGCACGAGCCGGACCACTTACAATAATCGGTGCACAATTTGAGAGTGGCTAACTCAGAGTCACACTTTTAGTTCAGCGCTTCTATCTTCCCCCCGCAGACACCGAAGACATGCATGCGGACCTGTCTGGATAATATACTACACCATCTCTCTCTCTCTCTCTCTCTCTTTCATGCGAAAAGAACTACTGGGCAGCTCAGTAGAATGGGGGGCTGGATACTCAGGGACATGCAAGGAATATTGTTGTTGTGATTGTGTACTGGGGTGAAGCACACGTGTTGCAATCCTGTAATTTAGGGGCTCATGCAGTTGACACCGGGATTTGCTGGGAGAGAGAGAGAGAGAGAGAGAGAGAGACGAAAGGAGAAGATAGAGTAGAGGATAGAGAGGCGATTGCATCTCGCTCGATCTGTCGTTTATCTGTCTCTTCGGCTCCTGTGGATTCCCTCTCTTTTCCTCTCCATACTTCTTCCCCTTCTCTCCCCTCTTCCCCCTTTCCCTCCCTCTCTTATCCCTTTTTTCCTCTTTCGCTTTCGCAAAAACCCAAAAAAAAGGAAAAAAGGTCACGGTCAAGCACTCTGCAACCCCCGGGGTAGTAGGTAAACTCCGTTCCCCCCCCTTGTTGGCCTTTTTTTCCGGGGGGCTCGGAATTCCTTGGGTTTGGTCCAGGTTTTATCTTCCCAGGGAATGGTTTTAAAAGGCCTTTATGGGGATAATTGCCTTAAACCCCCCCAACTTTAGCCTCCCTTTCAGTAAGGCTCATTGTATAAGGCTTTTTTCCAATCGGTAGATATTTCAATTTTGGGTTTCTTCAGTGGAATTTAAAACCGGGTTTATTTTGGGTTTTAGCGAGAAAGGGGAGGGGGAATAAAGCCAAATTGGATTTTCAAATGATGGGTTGGGGGGGACGGAAAGGGAAAAAAAAGTTTCAACGAGCTGTGACCCCGGGCAAATACATGAAGGGAACCCCAAAGGGGTTTGATAAAATTTTTGTGCCCAAATTCACCCCAAAACCCCCCCCCGGGCCCCGTACCGGTGGCTTCGCCCCTTCCCCTGTTTTCCTTTTTAAACCCCCTTAAAACCAGACCTTGTTTTTCTCTCTCTCCCCCAAAATTTTCCAAATTTTTTTTTAGTTTTCTTTTCCTTTTTTCTCTTTTTTTCCCCCCCCCTTTTTTTTCTTCCCCTTCCCCCTTTTTCTTTTTGGGCCCCCTTTTTTCCCGTTTTTTTCCCCTTTTTTTTTTTTTGGAAAAACCCCCCATTTTTCCTAGACCACTGGTTTAATGCACTTTATCGGGGGCTAATGACTCCAGGTCCCCCCCCCCCCCCATAAAAATAGAACCTCTGTGGAACGAGTAGAAACGAAATCACCCTGCAAAATAATATCGCTCTCTTTTTAAACAAATTCTAGTGCTTAGATTTTTCTCAGTTTAGGATGATGTCTCTTTCAGATGACATATAAACCCCGGACAGATTTCCAATTTGTGGGATAGAAAAGATACTGAGAAAAAAAAGAAGCACCGAGATAATAAATATTCAAGTGAGGGGTTAAAAAGAAACCCCCACAAAAATCCTGGAAATGAGGACAAAGAGAGATTACTTTCGTAGTAACCTTGCTTGCCATCTCCCGGGATCGTGATACCCTCCCCAATAGCACCCTTCATTGTTGTTTATCTTTCCTTCTTTTTCAACACCATGAGGTTTTTATTCACAACCCCCCCCCCCCGAGGGTAAGGCCCAGCTATGTCCTTCCCACTACACATTTCCGCCCTTTCTCTCTCTTCCCTTCGCTCTTGCTTTCTCTCTCCTTCTCTTCCTGTCTATGTATCTCTCTCTCCCTCTCTCTTTCTCTCCCTCCCTCTCTCTCTATTTCGGCGCTCCGTCCTCCACGTTCTTGTTTCCCCTTGTTTCGCCGTTATTAGTTAATGGGAAACCCCGATCCGAAACTATTCTTCCAAGCCCCTCCTCTCGGCTCTCCGACTCTCTCTGCAAAATCTCTTCTGGGGCCTCTCATCCTCTCACTCCTCTCGCTCCTTCTCTCTCTCTCATCTCTCTCTATCTCGCTCCTCTCGTCTCTCTCTATCCCCTCCCTCCCCTCTCTCTCTCTCTCCAACTGCTCTTCCTCCTCTCTCTCTCTCTCTCTCTCTCTCTCTCTCTCTCTCTCTCTCTCTCCCTCTCTCTCTCTCTCTAACAACATCCCGGAGGGGCCTTGTCCGCACCTCCAGCAGGATATATTTCCTCAATTAGATAGATCAATTATCGATGGATCCCCCACACCCGATCATTGTCGGTTCCCCTTACAACACCCCCCCCCCTCCTGTGAATCCTTGAAAATGATCTATTTTTCGCATCTCCCAGCGATATAATATATCTCCCCTTACAAGTTCTCTAAATCACTATTATATTTTCTCTCTTCCACTCCTTTTTCTCTAGATCTCTCTCGTTCATACGTGCAGATGATATTATAACCCACTCTAGAGATTCTCTATCTTGTATCTCTCTCTAAAGTTATCTCTCTTTCTCTCTCCCTCTCGCATGCGTAGTAGTGGTCGAACAGGGTTATAGAGAGAAAAGGGAGGAGAGAAAGCGAGACTGATAGAAAAGTGATGAAGGCAAATGTCAAGTTAACTGTGAGCGAGCAATTAGTAAGGCACTTGCTATATCTCTCTCTTATGCTCCTCCCTGCTAAAGGTCATAACTTATTCTGTTATTCTTCTCTAAATCAGTCAATAGTCCTTGTAAAGGGGGTGTGGCACTGCACCTACAACCTATACTACTAGGTGGGATACTGTACCAGACGTGTGGTGGTGGGGACGCCACCAAGGGGGGCAGCACTAAAAAGTATTTCCCCATTCTGTACACGTACTAATTCACAACCTAATTAACAACAAGTCTACTACCACTGCTCCCCCCGAACTATTCCCCACGAGACTCAACACAACAAAATGTGTACTACATCACCCCCCCCCCCCCCCCGCTACAACAGTCTATCAATCCCTAACTCTTGCACTTGTTAGAGCATATAACTTAGAGGGGCCGTGCAGGACAGTAGGGAGGTGCACCATTATACCACTTACACTACTACCTGCCAGTAGTGCAGAAAATGGATGGAGAGAGAGAGAATAGTAAACTCTGTGTAATATTAGTAACTTACACTTCTAACGTCGCATTTAGGGTCGTAGCCCCATGTTCCACAAGTCATGATGTCCTGCTCTCCTAACTTCAATAGGACCTTGTAGTAGTTCTGGCAATCGTCCTGAGAGAGAAGTATCATGGTTAGGGATAAGATGGGGGAAGGTAAGCAATATCATATTTAAATGCGTTGATGTGAAATATTAAGATGCGAGTGAACTTGTAATTACTTAGTTGAAGATGGTTAAAACAATCTCTCAACAAGTTTTGATTGGAGACAGTTACCAAGTTAACCACATACGATCTCGAGGAAATATGTGTAATAAGATCGTCGGAATTTTGTGTGGAGAATAAGAGGTGCCTCGAGAGGAGAGAAGGGACCGGGAAAAAGGTGAGAAAGGTTTAAGTATATCATACTATGCTCTCTTTACCCCGCTCTCTCACGGTTCACGGCCCTTTGGTGCTTCGCCCACGTGTAACGAAGTGAACACATCTCTCACAAGAGAGAGAAAGAGAGAGAGAGAGAGAGAGAGAGAGAGAGAGAGAGAGAGAGAGAGAGAGAGAGAGAGAGAGAGAGAGAGAGAGAGAGAGAGAAGTACACATGGTACACATTCATAATGAGCGAGGGTTATTATACTACTACTACTTGAATATATAATTCCTGGTCCCTTTAGTAGCTCTTTATCTCTCCCTCTCTCCCTCTCTCTCTCTCTCTCTCTTTCCTTCTCTCTCTCCATTTCTCTCAACTCTTTTTTTAAAGCACCCCATCTGCCATCAGGAAGTGTTTTAGTACGTGGACGTGCACCCCTGGCCCCCATTCTCTCTATCTATCTCTCCATCTATCTCTCTCTATCTTCCTCTCTATCTCCCATGCTCATCTCGTATGCCATGGTACACACACGGGTCCGTGTGAAACAAACGAACATTCAGCGGCCTTCCCATCATCCCCCAACCATCTCATTTCATTCTGATCAGAAGGATAAGCCAGAAGGAGAGAGAGAGAGAGAGGGAGAGAGAGAGAGAGAGAGAGAGAGAGAGAGAGAGAGGGAGAGGGAGAGAGAGAGAAATGATAGAGTGATATAGAGAGGGTAAGAGAACACAGATCAGAAAAGGACAAGACCGATTCCAATATATTCAATAAGACAGGTCCTATCCACGATTTGACAAATTGTCCGCTCATCTCCAACGTCCATTGTCCATGGGCCGAATCCTCAATGATAACCATCATGCCCATCTGAACTCTCTCTAGACTCTATCTATCTATCGCTCTATCTCTCTCTCTCTCTCTCTCTATCTCTCTCTCTCTCTCTCTCTCTCTCTCTCTCTCTCTCTCTCTCTCTCTCTCTCTCTCTTTAGTTTTTATCTCATTCTCTTCCCATCCCCCAGTTCGCACACAAAGTTCTCCTCTGGATAACATGCATGAGGCTAGTTACTCGCCCGATTGGGTATACCATACAAAGGAAAGAAGAGAGAGAGATAGGGGCCAATTAATCAGATATGCGTATAGAAGCCATCTCTCTATCAAGCTTCGCTTAGGGAGGGCAAAGAGAGAGGGAGATGGGGGAGAGATGGGAGAGAGAGAGAGAGAGAGAGAGAGAGAGAGAGAGAGAGAGAGGAGAGAGAGAGAGAGAGAAGATCAGGTGTGTCGCGGTGCTTATCCAACGTCAGGATTCTTCTCTTGATGGGTTCCAGTACAACTATAGAGCTGATTAATAACAACTCTCCCTCCACTTTACAATAACAACTCTCTCCCCCCCCCCCTCTCTCTCTCTCTTTCTCTCTCCTCAATTTTACTACATCTCTCTCACTATGACCCCATCTGTAGTAGCAAGGATTCTCTTGAGCTGATCTCACATACTCAAGGACCGTGCAACAGAAAGAGATAGAGATGGGAGAGGGAAAGATAGAGAGTGAGACTGAGTGAGAGAGAGAAGGGGATTAGATTGAAATCAGATTGAAACGAGTTCAATTATAATATGACTTGGAATAGCTCTGAGCTCACACTTGGGACAAAGACACCCCTCACGATATAGTTATAGTGATGAGAAGATATATATTGCGTCTATATTTCACGAGACAATGGAACGGGTGTATTTATTTTCACCGTGCGGGGTAACACAATGAGTAATGGCGTGGGTATTTGTCACCCAATATTGTGTAGAATACACCCACAATTGTTTTCTTACCTCTGACCGGCCGTCATTCAGACACATCTCCACGTTTGTCTCTAACATCTTCTGTAATGTAAAAAACACGGTGTTAGTCGGACGGGAAAAGTGAAAGATATAGCTCTAACTACATAATCCCATTACATCTCTCCCTCTTTGTTGTTTTCTCGGATCCCAATTTTACCGAAATCAGTTTAGTTTCACATCACAGGTTTAGTCACACTATAATAACCCTCCTGCCAGCCTGGAGACGTGGTGTTCCGACACTGCTGCTCAGTGGGGGTAGTATGACGTACAGTAAACTACAAACCTCCCACAGGGATAGTTTGCACTAAATTGTGGTGTAACTGAGTGCATGTGTTATAACCCTTCTGTGAAGCGGTATAAAATGCTATTTTTATGCTATTTTAATGCCACCCAGGAGTTGTCATCACTAGCTCTCTCTCTCAGTTTTTCGCACGACTGAGCTGCTAAGTTTCAAAGGAACAGTTAGAGCAATCGGGGTGGGATGGGAGGGAGGATTCTCTCTCTCCCACTGCTAGTGAGATCACGTGATACCACAGAAAACAGGCCGCAGAGAGGGGGGGTGGAGGTGTGAAGATAAGAAAGAGAGATAGATAACCATGGTGTGGGAGGTATAAATAGGGGACAATCAAGATTTTACACCTCCAATGTATCACCCACTTAGCCGGTCCCCCTTGGTGTGTGTTCACTGTCACTGATAAGAAGGGAGAGAGAGTCTGATCGAATTATGAGATCCTCCCACCCCCCCCCCCCCCGGCTAGTACCACTACCAACACCTCTCAATATGATACGGTGAAACACGAACACCAGACATCACATGACACCACGTGGCACCTAGTACTAACACCTCTACAATCGGAGTAAGTAGGGTTCAATGTGTTTTTTAGGTTCACATCAGATCACAATTCATAAACACAACGATAATATTATTAAAATGTAATAATAAGAATTAAACAACATGTGGTTCATTATCACATACCGTATCGTCCTGGAAAGTTTCATGGGAATCCATCTGCATGTCAATAGAGTGTAATTGGTTCCTGTGAAACGAGTTGGTATCAGTAAACTAGACCGGGGCAACCCCCCCTGCTGTGTTATGGGATCACGAGTTTTGTGAAACTCTGCTTTGCAATTTTGAACTTCTCAAATCCTTCTATCATCACTTCCGCGGGGTCTGGGCATGTCAACCCACGATAGCAGGTATAATAATTTTAACTTTCTATTATATAGACTCCCTCCCCTGCTGCTATGTCTGTCAAGTGAGGTTCAACCTGTCAGTGAACAAATAGGCAATCTAGCTTTATATAATAGAATGTTCATAATCGGCTAGAAGGAGAGAGGGGAGATAGAGAGGGGGGAGAGAGAGAGAGAGAGAGAGAGAGAGAGAGAGAGAGAGAGAGAGAGAGAGAGAGAGAGAGAGAGAGAGAGAGAGAAAGAGAGAAAGAGAGGGAGAGGGGGAGAGAGAGCGATAACTCTTGACATTCAATTTAAACTCAAATATAGCTCACCATTGGCCTTGTCACCCAGGTTTTTTTGCGTGTGTCGTAAAGGACCAAGGCTGGAGTAAAACATGAATTTTTGATAGAGAGAGATCGCACGAGAGAGAAATAGGAGAAAGGAGCGGTCAATTGGGAGAGGCTGTGAGACCTGGTAATTTTGACCCGCACGCTTCCCCTAGCTGGTGACAGCCTGGCGACAACCCTCCTTGATTGGAATTATGAAACCCCGACAACCTCCCTCCTGATTGGAATTATAAAACCCCGACAACCCCCGTCCCCCTCCTGATTGGAATTATAAAACCACGTGTTTGCCTTGGTATAATAATTCCCCTCTCCAAATTCTGATTAGAAGTTTCAAGTTCATGAATCTCCTGCCCGGGCACGCACTGCGAGAGAACCATGGCGTTCCCTGTTTCTGGAATTCTCCCAGCAGCTGCAGTCCCCATTGGCTGCACGGGGGTACTAGACGAGCCAATGGCAGTGCAGCATGCCTTTCGAGATTAGGGTAAAATTGGAGGTGTGAAATATCACAAGTTTTCTAAATAGAATTATTAGATCAAAGATACCCATACAGTAGAAAGAGAGAGAGGGGAGGACAGAGAAGATGGATTACCTCACGCCCCCAGAAACACCACCCAGTTCTTATCATGGTGCGCTGATGCTAAAAAAGGTCATGCGCGCATCGATGACCATTCCTGAAAATTTGCTACCCAGCATAATTTGTTGACAGATCCGATGCACTGCAATTCCCATGAACTTTAACTACTAATAAATTGCACTATTTTTGTACAAGAAATTATCAGACAGATAGAAAAAGAGAGCGAGAGGGATAGAAAGAAAGCGAGAGAGATACTAGAGCTGGAGTGCGAAAGTTCTATGGTTTCACCCAATGCGAGCTGTCTGTCAAGCGGAGTGTGTGTTTTCTCACCTTCCTCCTAGAATGAGATGGTTGGTTGTGTCGTACATTAGGGAGGTAAAGGTCACATCATCATCGTGGAATTGTTTACAGCCCTGACACTCTGGAAAAAAAAATTATTAAATTGGACGGATCCCCTAGAGCTGGGACAGCTTTTTGTGATGTCCCCTAAGGGGGGGGGGGGGGAGGTTGTAAACGGAGCCAGCTAAGCGTGGGATGTACCCAGCACATAATAATAATATGTGGATTTTATAATTTATTCATTGGCATCTTATGATGACGATTTCTTTCTAATGATGGCGATGAGGGAGAGATAGATAGAGGGATAGAAAGAAAGATAGAGGAAGGATTAAACAAACAAAGATTTTTAACTGAGAATGTTCATGGGCCGCCTAACTTTGTCGGACAATTTTTGTAATAATAAGTGATAGCATGGAGAAGGGAGACAGAGAAAAGGAGACGGAGAAAAAGAGACAGAGAGAAAGAGTAAAAGAAAGAAAGCAAGAAATATATGATCTGTCTATGATTGTGTGCAAGAAATCCCGTGGCACAAAACTATTGTTTTTGATCATTTTCGCAACATGTGTAAGCCCCCTTCATCAACTGGTCGCTGTAAACTCTCTCGTCCCTAATTGAACCCCCTCACACACTCTCTCAACTAGAATGATACTTGAGATTTCCGGCTGCCCTTGTGCGAAGGGTCAAGGAGAGAGAAAGAGGGAGAGAAAGAGGGAGAGAGATGGGGGAGAGAAAGAGAGAAAGATGGAGGGTATAGTAAAAGAGATAGATGAGGGTGGAAAAGGTGATTAGAAGGAGCACAAGAGTTGCGGTATTTGGTTGTCACACACACAGATGGTGTGTCTAGCCCCAACCTCTTCTTCAGGAAGATTAGAGCTCACACAATCGTGCACTTAGAGTGCCTCTCCCAAGGGAAGAGCGGAGTGCATCTTTCTACTACTATAAGTGGCCTATAAAGTGGAGGAATTACTGAATTACTGTGCTATTTCCATCCCGCATCTGCAGATTTAAACCGCGAGCTACTAGTCTCAGGACTGTAGCAGCAGTAGGAGAGTAGAGGATTATGAGAAAAAACATGGAGCGATCAGTGTCTATCTCTAATCTCTCTCACTTTATTTCTCTCCCTCTCCCTTCTCTCTCTCACACGCACACAAGACCGTGTTTTTGAGTTGATTTGATGAGTCATGCTGCCCTAGCACAGCCTCAGGGCAGCAGGATGGATACTCCGTAGTTAATTCCCCCTCGGCTACTGACTTGATCATTCACAAACCGTGATTTGAGTAGTAGTGGTGGTTCCTGACACGGCCATGAGACGAGGGGGGGGGGGGCTTATAAAAACAACCGATATTATTGGGATTATTTTAATGAATGTGACACCGTGTGTCAGGTTGTGTGGTTGGACAGGGGAATTTACCAAAGACATCCGGGATAAGTTGAGGGAGAGAGAGAGAGAAAATGAGTTAGAAAAGGAGTGTCCCCACTGTTATACCCAGACAGAAAATGGGGGAGAGACACTGCACCGATACACACAGACACTGATTCAGCCCGCCCCTACATTTTCAAAGTTGGGGCATCATCTGCGGTTTCCTAGTAGTAGAGAAGGAGACACGTGATGTGTGCATGTGTGTGTCATGGTACTGTGCTACTAGTACTCACTAGATTAGACAGGTGAACCATTAGAAGCAGAGATCTACATACTACATAAAGATACTAGAACATCAAACATGTTGTTGCACATACTGTTTAGAATAATATTGGTGGTGAGGAGCAGAGAGGCGATAGAAAGAGATGGTATTTATTGGGAATGAAGAAGAGTTATAGAAAGATCTATGACAATAAAACAAACCTGAGTTGGGAAGTAGTAGCCATCTTTGTAGCCCAGATACCCCTCCAAGTGTGAATAATAATAACCAAACTACGGTACCCATACCCTGCTAGAATGGAAAGAAGGGTACTTTACTGCAAAACATAATTAGTGGATCTTATTACAGGGCGGGAGATAATAATGTTCACCAAATGCTAAGAGGGATAAAAACACTGGCATAAACAAAAACACTGAAACGCACACTGGCCCAGAAAAGTAATGTTCCGCAACACAAACAAATCGAGAGCGGTGGATAGAATTTAACTGGGGCACCGATTACGAGGGGGAAAGAGGATACATTTCTGATGAGAATCCAATCAGATAATTGGGAGGTTAAGCACTGCCGGAACTAGGGGCCCCCAGTAGCACTTGGCTCGTGTGAGTGGGCTCGTGTATCAGGGCGCTGATAATGTTGTGTGAGTGCCTCACTTGCTCATCTTACAAGAGGAATGCTGTAAGTTCACTCAACAATCAACAATCAATGCAATCCCGGCATGACATTCGAACTATAAAAACAGCTAATACACAATTGACACAACTTAGAAGGTAGCTTAAATCATGATGCAACTCAATGTACATATCACGCGTGACCCAACCGGTATATTATGAATTTATTAGAACAGCTCAAATTCAACAAATCATGTCTTCGGAGTTTTAGATTTAAAGTTGCAACAACAATATTTAGTCCAGATGTTCAATCGAAGATCCTGGGAGCGAACTACCATATGGTTGTAACATAATTTGTTTTGAACAGCTGGATATCATGATATATCAAAGTAACAACCAATCAAGATCAAACGATAATCCAAAATAAGTAATAACAAAACTGGAGCAGGCAGCATGTTGCAAACTTGAATTCGATAGTGGTTGATGGATGTGGGAACAGCTGTCGATCTGGCAATGAATTGTTATGTTCTAACCACCCTTTTAATGTTTGTCACAATGAGAGAGGGTTGAGGAAGGCCAGCCAGACAAGTATCGACTACTATTCAATTGATTTATAAAATCAGCTAGATATGGTTTACAAAATACAAGTTACAAAACAAACATTTGATGTCAGAAGATGCACCAAACAAAACTATCTCAACAGTTGCAAACCATTGCATATTTTCCTAAAAACTTACAACACAACGCCTGTCAGAAACGTTTAAATGAGGACAAACGACGTTTTGCGCCGGAAGAAAAATTCAGGTCAGCTCAAGCTCAGTTCATCAAACTCAGTCCAATCGCGCGCCACATTTATGCGCGCCACAAAACTGCAACGTTTTTAGTAGAAATAAGACCGACGCGACGATTGTGACGTAACGCGCGGACTGGGATTGGACAAAAGTTTTTAAAACTGCAGTTTTCTAAAAATGTTTTTTTGCTGCACTCTAGAATTTGCTGTTTGTTTTGCAGTTTGCACCTTGTCGTGCGCTGCAGTGATTTACTGTAGCGGAGTGAGGAGTCCCCCAGTGAACGCGTTTTTGACGGCTATCACTGATACATTGGACTGTAGGGCGTAGGCTGCAGCGTAGGCCAAAACCGAACCGTCGCGGTCGGCCAACCGTTTGTCAACCACGTTTTTAGTAAATTCACTGTTGAGAATGACAAGATACACCGTGCACGATTCTTTGGCTGAAATTCCCAGCTATGCAGGCGTCAAAGCAGGGGCGAAGCAAGGCTGGGTCCAGTGGGTCCAGCGTCAAAGGAGTGCGTTAAAGGAGTGGAAACATAACGACTTCTGGCAGAAGTCTTCTGCAACATTTGACGAATATGCCGACAGGCTCCCACATTGGAGTTTGGACAAATCAATGTAAGAATGCCCGTTACATTGTCGGTTTCCGATTTGATGTGAGAGTAGTTCATTCCAACGTAGCACTGTATCTCTCC
Source organism: Hormiphora californensis (assembly GCA_020137815.1). Classification (NCBI taxonomy): domain Eukaryota; kingdom Metazoa; phylum Ctenophora; class Tentaculata; order Cydippida; family Pleurobrachiidae; genus Hormiphora; species Hormiphora californensis. Next base: position 8,508,172 of record CM035351.1, read on the forward strand.
ACCCTTCCAGCAGCCTTATAGAGATCATGAGCAAAGGAAGATGAGATGCTACATGAGGAGGATACACATGGTGGAAGGGGGCTCGTTCTCCCCTCTGATCCTGGCGAAGGGAACGAGGACAAACATGGCTAGAGATACCTATAGATCATGTCGGCCATCAAACAGAAACTAAGATTATCGATCCTCAGGTTCACATTTAGGAGGTTGAGTGGTTGTAGGGTTTACAAGGTTTACAAGGTTTACAAGGTTTACAAATAGATAGTTTTATACAATAAAAAGGGCTTCCCATAGTGGGTCCCCCATAAATTATTTAAACGCTACTCCATACCGGCCTACACAGATATTAGACATGCCGGAGAGAGATTGTTAGGGAGTACCGGGTATCCCCTAGTGGGGGGACAGTCATTGAAGGTGTTTAGGAACTTCCCCAGCTCCGCTTTGAATTCACCCAATGATGTACAATATTGACGTTGACCTGTCCCGTAAAGAGTTTGATTGTTATTTCTCTTGTTCTGAAGTGTATAGTGCACTGTGCAATATTGATGTGTCTAAGTCATGTGGGCCCGATGGGATTCATGGCAGGATTCTGAAGAACTGTGCGGGTAGCCTATCCTACCCAATCTGGTTGCTTCTTAATCTCTCTATGTCTACTGGCGTGGTCCCTGACGACTGGAAGCTAGCTTCCATTGTACCTATACACAAAAAAGGGGACAGTAAGGATGTTGCCAACTACAGACCGATTTCGCTTCTGTCTCTAGTGGGGAAGATCATGGAGGTGTTGGTTAAGAATAGAATTATGAGTCATTGTGGTTCCATGATTGACCCTAGGCAGCATGGGTTTGTGGAGGGGAGATCTTGCTTTACTCAGCTCCTCCCTTTCACACACTCTCTTGCTTCTAACCTTAATCATTCAGACTGTGTGCGCACTGATGTTGTTTACTTTGATTTTAAGCGTGCATTCGATTCTTGTAATCATGACATCATTCTGAACAAGCTGAAAATCAAATTCGGTTTGGATGGGATGTTGCTTAGATTTATCAAGAACTACCTGAGAGATCGTAGACAGAAGGTTGTTATTGATGGTGAGTCATCTGAGGAGTTACCTGTCATCTCGGGTGTTCCCCAGGGGTCCATTCTTGGCCCTGTTCTTTTCACGATTTTCATTAATGACATTTTTGATGAAGTCACCGAGGGTACCCATATTTCTCTGTATGCCGACGACACCAAAATTTGGAGAGAGATTGGGTACTGGAGTGATCACCTGTCGCTTCAGCGCTCAATCTCTAACCTATACTCTTGGTCAGTCAGGAACAAAATGTATTTTCACCCACAAAAGTGTAAAGTGTTGAGTGTCTCACCCACCGGGGCTCACCACCGCCCCATCCCTCTCCCGTTCTGTGAATTTTTCTACACCCTCAACTCTGTGTTTATTGATTATGTTACCAAACAGCTAGATCTGGGTATATTTGTTACCAGTAACTTGAATTGGAGTTCTCACTGCGAGTATATTAACACATGATCTCCAAGTTCAATTTGTTGCGTAGGACGTGCTATTTTCTTAACAACAGTGCCAACAAGAGATCTCTTTACCTGACCATGGTGCGTTCTCTAATTAAGCACTGTAGTCCTATCTGGTGTAACATCGGTAGGACCCAGCTGCTTTCTCTTGAGAAATTGCAGAAGAGAGTTGTCAAATGGATCAGAAATGAACCTATGGCATCATATAGCAATGTTCAATACGTGTGTTATCTCAAGGGTCTGAACATTCTTCCTTTCAAGGAACTCTTCTTGTATAATGACCTGCGGCTGTTTTACCAGATTGTCTATAATATGGTACAGATTGACATACCGGAGTCTATTAGACCAGTTAATGTTGCCGATCTTCGACCTACGCGTCAAAATCGTGATATTATTGCTGGCTTAGATCGGACCACCCTCGTGGACACGAGTAACAGTCACAAGTGCTCCTCTACTTTGCGCGATAGCTTCTTCCATAGGGTCACCAGGTCCTGGAATTTGCTACCGTACGAACTTCGACAGAGTGACACGTTACCCATCTTCCTGACTGGGCTCAAGAGCTACCTTTTCAGTGATATTGATATCGACAATATTCTATAATTATTCCATCACCTTCACCTTTTCACTTCATGAATGTTCCAATTGCTCACCGCTGCCACTGCTGCGGGTCGCCCCTCTCCCCGTGGCTCCCCCCTCTCTAACTGTTAATCTAGTCTAGCAGCAACAACGATATATTTTTAACTTATTTACCTGTTAAACTTAGCTACATCTAGAGGGGCTTCTTAAGTGCGGGATTCCTGCGTGAAGCCCTCGGACGCACGGTGTGTGATTTTACTTGATATTTAAAAATGCAAATTGTTTCCGTGATCGTTTGAAACTTCTTCCAATAAAATTGACAAGAGTTTACAGATTTCGGTAGACAGTTCCACAAATGGGCCGCCCGACAGCCGAATGAGTTATGGAGCTGATTTGCCCGTTAAGTTTCAGCTCTATAAGGATAAGGTGGTGGTATAGCCCGTACCCCTAGCCTCAGAGTCGTTTGGAAGATAATATCAGCTGAGTTTGGAACCAGCCCATTAAAATATCACTGACACAGCAATGTGTTTTCAATCTTAGCCGTCGCCACTCCTTTTTTCTGTCGAAGTATGTGTAACGGCACAGACAGATTGGGACCGTCCCGTAGCATCTTGAATTTATTGAGTACACAGGAGGGCTATGATGTGCGTGAACATGGTGAATGAATACTGAGATCATGGTATACATTACAACTCTTCATCTGAAACTTTTTTGCCGCTCATATTTACAGAGCCTCCTATCTCCCTCATATCTCCCTATCTAATTATAAACCTGATTCAGGTCCTCTGTAGACTACCTGAATCACGTTCAAATGAGATTTACCTTCCACTATAGCAGGTTGGTAATCAGGTTGGGATAGAAAGATTTAGGAGATTCAAATTTCGTTCTCTCTACTAAAAAACTCGTTCTCTGAGTTCTCTCCCTCCCTCCATCTTTCCCTCCATCTTTCTCTTCTCTTTCCTTCTTTTCTCTTCTTTTTCCCTCCTCTCCTTTTCTCCCTTTCTCCCTGACAACCTGAGTCATGTTTACTGCAAACTACCTCAAACCTGAATAACTTCAGCTACTGCATGAGGTCGCCATTTTTTCCCCGCCCGGGTGAATGCCGAAGGCATTCACCCGGATGCCTTTTGCAAAAAGGCATAGGGGTTTAGAATTCGACAAGTTTACATACTAGTGAAGTGTCACGCTTTTTTTGTCCCGTGACGTAACCCATCCATAGCAACCATCCAGTGCGGAGTGCTCAAAATATCATTTGAAATACTTCACACACGCTCTAATTCAAATTGTCCACGAAGGCGACGCCCGCAAAGTTATTACAGTGCTGAAATGACGCACTTTCATTATAACGTGCAGCCCGGCGCCGCGCGCCCCAATTCCTGTTTGCAATTCATATCATTCATCGTTCGGCATGTGTTCGTCATTACAATTGCGCTCTGGTATTGTCATTGATTACATGAGGTCAGTTGAGTGGAGATCACATAGACTAGAAAAGGAGCCTAATTAGGCAGCTCATCGCCTACACTGTTCTGTCTCACCTTTCAGAACCTCATTAGGTCATAGGTGATGGGATGTAATTAAGAGTGTCACATGCCAATGGCGGGGAAATACAGCACTATGGATACATAGTGCAAATATTCTTGTTGAAGTAGGTGGCAGCCACTTAGAAGAAGAGGAAGATGAAGATGAAGATAGGCCAAACAATTTTAGACGGGCAATAATAATCTCACAGGTTTTCTGTTACCAACACCAATACAATGCCTTGATGTCGGATGGAATTGGCTGATAGTCCTGTTGGTTGTGTTGTGCCCTGAAGTTCCCGAAGAATCTTTATTTCTTTTTTTAGAAAACTGGGCAGGTGAGAAGAAGCCCGACCGGTTAAGGGACCCTTTAAGGGACCCTTTTAGGGACCCTTTTAGGGACCCTTTAAGGGACCCTTTAAGGGACCCTAGAAAGTTAAGGGACCCTTTAAGGGACCCTAGGAAGTTAAGGGACCCTTTAAGGGACCCTAGGAAGTTAAGGGACCCTTTAATGAGGTAGAACGAATCGTGAGCAGTACCGTCGTATCAGTTCACCTTGTAAGCGGTTCCGCTGCTAATGAGGTACACCGAATCGTGGTCAGTACCCTCGTATCAGTACACATTGTAAGCGGTTCCGTCGCTAATGAGGTACACCGAATCGTGAGCACTGAGCAGTGAGCAGTACCGTGTATCGGTTCACATCTCTGTCTCTCCCTCTGTCTCTGTCTCCCCCTCTGTGTCTGTCTCTGTCCCTCTCTATGTCTCTCCCTCTGTCTCAGTCTCTGTATCTCTCTCTCCCTCTGTCTCTGTCGCTGTCTTTGTCTCTGTCGCTGTCTCTGTCTCTTCTCTCTCTCTCTCTCTCTCTCTCTCTCTCTCTCTCTCTCTCTCTCTCTCTCTCTCTCTCTCTCTCTCTCTCTCTCTCTCTCTCTCTCTCTCTCTCTCTCTCTCTCTCTCTCTCTCTCTCTCTCTCTTTCTCTGTCTTTTTAGGATGGAGATAGCTGAGAGACAGAGACAGAGACAGAGACAGAGACAGAGACAGAGACAGAGACAGAGACAGAGACAGAGACAGAGACAGAGACAGAGACAGAGACAGAGATGTGAACCGATACACGGTACTGCTCACTGCTCACGATTCGGTGTACCTCATTAGCGACGGAACCGCTTACAATGTGTACTGATACGAGGGTACTGACCACGATTCGGTGTACCTCATTAGCAGCGGAACCGCTTACAAGGTGAACTGATACGACAGTACTGCTCACGATTCGTTCTACCTCATTAAAGGGTCCCTTAACTTCCTAGGGTCCCTTAAAGGGTCCCTTAACTTTCTAGGGTCCCTTAAAGGGTCCCTTAAAGGGTCCCTTAAAGGGTCCCTAAAAGGGTCCCTCAAAGGGTCCCTTAACCGGTCGGGCTTCTTCTCACCTGCCGAAAACTGGATCAAATGCAAATTGGTATCAACTCCTACCTCGTCATTTAAAACTAATAAATGCTCGGTACGTGGTCCTTTGGAGAAGTTCCTCCTCAAACTGACCCCCTTTATGCAGTTTGTGTTAAAAATAACTCAGGTTTAATGATAAAGTCAGGTCATACCTTGAAATGCGATTTCTCCTCAACTTTATCAGCTAGGTGATAGACAATACCTGATTCAGGTATCTCTTTCTCGCTCTCCCCTCCTTCTCTCTCTATCTCTCTTTAGATTTCTCCTGTTATCTCTTCAGATCTGATTATATCAACCTGATTCAGGTTCTCTGCAGACTTCTTGAAGTGTATTCAAATGAAATTAAGAGATTTACCTTACATTTTATCAGCTAGGTGATACCTGACCGTGAATTATACCTGATTCAGGTTATCTCGCGCTATATTTTCTGCCAATCTCTCCCTCCATCTCTCTCCCTCACCTTTTTGCTGTTATTTAACCCGATTCAGGTTATCTACAGGCTACCTGAATCTCGTCTGCAGGCTGCAAGGTCCGTTGCACCTCACGCAAGGCAGGGGTATAAAATCCTAATTCTAACCGTTTCTAGATTATGTAATGCTAGTGTTTTTGTGTTAAAATATTGTCAATTTTAGATCCGCAACAACTTTTTTTTGCTTTGCTTTATTGACTCCTGCCATTTCATATTTCCCTCTGCCTATTTCTGACACCGAAAGAGAATGTGAGATACGATAAGATAACATTCTCCCACATTATTTCCTACTTTTTCTGTAGAACTGCAGCTATCAGCTCTACACCTCCTTATCTCTCCCTCCCCAGTTCTCTGACGGCAACTTCCCTTTAGCAACATGCCTGCACTCGGGTGCAAATGTATGAACGTCATCCTGCACATCAGCTCCCTAAAGGCGTGCAGTGAAGATCCTGGGATGAGTGATGCGATCCTAACTTTGGATGGAATCCAACACCAGCTGGAGTTTTTAGTTGACGAGAGGAGGCCCGCATCTCCCCCAGGGTGGACTGATTATGCTTGTAAAGTGAGTAACACAGTCATGATGTTTCACATGAGGATACACTTGTGTAGTGCACATTGTGAATGTGTGTCTGGCACATCAAAACACCCCAACAGGACGCATTTTTGTTGCACTGCCCGTGTGATGTGTGTAGGGCGCGGTAACTCCCTTCTAGTTGAGGTCGCGCGCGCACGGTCTCACTTTTCATGCGCTGATCACCTGTCTCTCTCGACAACCCGGCATGTCTCGCAGGTGCCGCAGGTGTTACAGGGTGTTTCATTGATACCTGTTATTAACAATGTTTTGAGTAGTTTAATGGTCGTGGTTATACTTCTCGTCCATTACTACTCAGTTACCTTTCACCCCTGCCATGCCAATACTCTGACCGCGGTTCTCGAAGAAAAGAGAGTAGGGTCAGGCTCTGACAGTTCCACCCGGCCCTATATTTCCAATTATTTCTAACACCCCCCCCCCCCCCCCCCCCCGAACAGGTGTGTCATGTGACCTGCTACAGAAAGATCCAACAGAGGGTGCAGGTGTTCCCCTCCCTAACTGACTACACAAACAATCTTTTGGAGATGCAGAATTCCAAGGATTTTGTTAGTGGATTTAACTTGGTAAGAAGGACATCTCTATCACTGCATCAACTGACATCTGAAACTCACCTTTGGATATTTCCCCTTCTTATTTTCTATAATTTACTCCTATCCAGGTTGTTCCCGTTACGAGTGTAATTGGAAGTGCGAGTGGGGAATCAGTCGGTAAGCAGGACCTGGGTGAATTAGATAAACTTGCGGGAAATATCAAATCGGACCTGAAACAGGCATCGCAAGACAGAATCGAAGAGATGATCAGAATTGAGAAGGCTAAGCTTGACAAGTCACTAAAAGAGGTGTGTTTGAATCCCTCAAAAAACTAACTAACTTTTGAACCATCCTAGTTTTAAGTTTATCTAAACCCCTTTCCTTTACAATTCGTATTCACCCTGCCACAGATTGACATGGCGGATGCGAGATTAAGGGATTGTTTGAGAAGGTATCACAGGAACGCAGCATCTGCAACAGTACCCTCAGAACCGCACAACATGCCAACTCGACACTCTGTGTCCCCTGAACACTGTAGAAAGGTAACATTCGGGGATGCCTCTGCGGATCCACCAGCACCGGACCGTAGGGAGAAGAGGCGGCCCAGTCCCCAGGAAGCAGAGGACTTCTTCCAATTTGACTATGGTAAGTTGTTGCATGGCTAGACTGTGTTTCGGGCGCCCTGTCCCCTTCCTCTACAAATTTAAAGCGAGGGTTAGAACATAACAAGTAGGGTAGGAGGGGGTAATTCGGGTCACCTTTTTGATTAAAGTGGTATTCCCTTGGTTGTGGCAGAATGTCTGCACATAAAATCTATTCAATTTATCCAATGTGACACTTGTTAAGATATTTGGACTGTTGAAGTTTTCAAATCCAACCTTTTTCACACATAAAAAAGCCCACGAAATCGTTAGTTTGCGTATTGTTGGTAATTCGGGTCAGTGGCTAAATCGGGCCACACGCGTATTCAGCCAATCACAGCCCTCGCAAACAAGCACGTGACCAAATGACCCGAATTACCAACACAGCGTGTTGCCGCTGAAATCATGCGGTTAATTCGGGTCACGTGTTTGTAATTCGGGCCAGCTGTTGGTTGGCTGATGGTTGGCTGTTGGTTGGCTGTCAGAGCGTGTGTATCTAATCATTCCTTATACGGAAGGCACGTGCTACCCATATACGACTTGAGAGGGGCTGTTACTAAGACAACACTGCATATTTGCAGTGCTGTGTGTACATTTGCTTTGTAGATTTCGTTGTTCTAGAACTGCTGCTCTAGAGGCCCCTAGAGGCCCCTAAAGGCCCCCTAGAGGACCCTAGAGGCCCCTAGAGGACCCTAGAGGCCCCCTAGAGGCCCCTAGAGGCCCCCTAGAGGCCCCCTAGAGGCCCCCTAGAGGCCCCTAGAGGCCCCCTAGAGACCCCTTGAGACCCCTTAAGGCCCCCTAGAGGCCCCTAGGGCCCCTAGAGGCCCCCTAGAGGCCCCCAGAGGCCCCCTAGAGGCCCCCAGAGGCCCCCTAGAGGCCCCTAGAGGCCCCTAGAGACCCCTTGAGACCCCTAAAGGCCCCTTAAGGCCCCTAGAAGCCCCTAGAGGACCCTAGAGGCCCCCTAGAGGCCCCCTAGAGGCCCCCTTGAGACCCCTAAAGGCCCCTTAAGGCCCCCTAGAGGCCCCTAGAGGCCCCCTAGAGGCCCCCAGAGGCCCCCTAGAGGCCCCCTAGAGGCCCCTAGAGGCCCCCTTAAGGCCCCCTAGAGGCCCCTAGAAGCCCCTAGAGGACCCTGGAGGCCCCTAGAGGCCCCAAGAGGCCCCTAAAGGCCCCCAGAGGCCCAAATCGAGAAGAAAACATAAAATATGGGGCCAGAAATCACTCAAACTTGCTGATTTATCGCAACAATAAGGTGACCCGAATTAGCCGCTTTGCCTGTGACCCGAATTACAAACATGACCCGAATAAGACACACTGTTTTATGACGTCATTTTGGTAAATCAATAATGACGTAATTCCTTCAAAAACTTAGCCAATAAGTGCTGAATTATCCCATTGGATAAAATCATATGTTTTCTTCTCGAAAAAATTCCGCAAATTCACGGGAATACCAATTGAATCCAAAATCGGGAAATGAACGATATTCCGTATTTCAAATTTTCCCGCCAAATCTTGTTACATTAGAATGGCCCGAATTACAAACAAGTGACCCGAATTACCAACTGACCCGAATTACCCCCTCCTACCCTAAGTTGGCGATGTATCTACAATCTACATTCGAAATGTAATATCCCAATTATTTGAGTGGTAGGGTTACCTTATATGTATTTGCTTCCAACCAGGGCGAGAGGAAGACAGTATATTTGATGCTTTTGGCCACAACCCAGAGCCACCCGTCGACTATACTTCCTCTACGGATGATAGCGAAGAGGATTCCTCAGGGTGTGAAGCCGACATGGCAGATATTGTGAGTATCACATCCCGCCCTCACCCCCAAGGGTGGATCCATTTGGCTCCTTTCCCTGAGTGCTGAGAAGTTCCTTCCTTTCGGCGCCACGGATTTGCTCCTCGCTTCATCACCACCTTACACAACACGAAGTGGTCCCCTTTCAGATAAAACGATATGTTTGAACAAACCTCTCTCTTACAGGAGGCTGGAAGGTCGGTTCCTGTGTACGGGGGAATAGGACTAAAACAGGGGGGAGATGCTCCGAGAAAAAGAGCTGGAAGTGTCAAGGTAGTCGACCTATTATTAACCAGTTTTGGATCGGTTTCTCAAAAACGTGATATCTGAACCCTGGCAGAGTCTGTCAGGCCAATGCTCTAATCACAGTTCTCTCTCGAAAGAAATGAGGGTCAGGTCAATTAATGCTCTGACTGGGCAGAGTGACAGTATAATTCAATTCCATCACTATAACTCCCCTCCCTGCAGGTTGATGATATAGCTCACAGTATGAAGCTGATAAGTGCTCAACTCGATGAAGGGGCTGATGATATTCCACGACCCCGGGTTATGCAATCACGAAGTTACAATCCATCATCCCTTTACGGCCGATGATACAGAGCTCTTTTAATGGGTGTCAGTTGGGATCGTCCCAGGGACTGGGTCCCAGCATAGCGACATGATCGGGCTGACAATATATGTGTGCATGGGAACACTTTTATTGAGTGGAATAAACTGAGTTTCATAAAGACTGCAATTACAGAAAACAGACTGTTATTAACCACGTGTGACTTTGGTAACCCACTACACGAGAGAAATGTTGGCAACTTATCCCTCTTCTTGATGTTATATAATAACCCTGGGGAGCTTTTAGCAGAGTCTCTTGCTCTCCCTCAAAGATAATATAATGTGGCCCCTTTTTTAGTATTATTTAGTGTTAACAACATCCTTTTTTAAACCCACAATCCAATTAATTGTACTCTCTTTCTTTCCAGCTCCCACCCTCTCAATTACAAAACCTTACCTATCACTATATCTCGTGAACGGGTCGCGAGCCTTCTTTTGAGCACTGTGCACATATTAACCCTTAACCTCCTATCTTCACAGTTAGCCATGTTTCTAAAGACGCTAACAATCGGTGGAACGGTGGCGTGTTCAGTTCTACTGGGACACTATAACTCCAACTGTAAAGATGCTAACAAGACGGACCACCCTGCCCGTATTCAGTTCCCAACACGGTCCTGGGATTCCAATTGGGATTGTATGAAGCCGGACAAAGAAGCCCTGGAGAACTTGACTGATGAGGTACGTGCTCCTTCTCCCCACACACACTCCCGTCTCCCCTTCCCTGGTACTGGGTACATTATGACCTTCCCTCCCCGGTACATGTGTGAAGAGAGTCTTCTGAAAAGAGTGGCTGACAAGAGAAGAGTATTCTCTCGTCCACCACTCCATCACACGTTTAGTTAGTTAGGACATGGGGTTATACTCGTTGAGACTTGAGAGGCGACCTGATTTGAGTGGTCTCTCAGTAAGTATCCATGACTTGCAAACCAGATAAACCTGCATAATATTTTTGCATTAGTAATCTGATTTCGAGTAATCGTTATTCATATATTTCGTGCCGGTTTTACCGGTTTTTATTGCTTTGATCTACCTGTAGCCGAATTTTAGGGGGCGATAAAATCACAGCTGATTTTTATTTATCCTGCAGGAAAAAGAAGGAAAGATAACGAAAGCAGTGCGGCATCTTTACCTAGTGAGACACGGACAATATGAGATGAAAGATGATCCTAAAGACAAGATTCTCACAGGTAAGCAAGAGAAGCACACTCTTATTATACTACGCAGGTGAGACGGAAGCTGGGATCCCGAGTTAAATTCGAGGCAATCTTGTGTCATTGGAGGGCCTAATATTGTCGCCGCCTAGACCTAGTCTTATCTCCTCTCTTTAATTTGTTAAGAGGACTCTTATCAAATTATAGGTTTAGGAAATGATATACTACTGCCGAGTAGGTTTATGGGCTCAAAGTTCAAAGAAAGGTAACATTCAGACAGGAAATACTCGTTTTTTTTGGAGAATGCCTTCTTTTCCATAACAAACCTGCAAACATCTCGAGATTATCTTCTAGGATATTTCTAGGATAATCCGAGATGCCGCCTCCCTAACTTAATGAATCATTTATTTGTAGTAAACTGAGAGAGAGAGAGAGAGAGAGAGAGAGAGAGAGAGAGAGAGAGAGAGAGAGAGAGAGAGAGAGAGAGAGAGAAAGGGGGGGGGGGTGCAGCCCAAAAAAAACCAACCATACCCTGGATTTTCAAAATTGTTGATTTTTTTTGGTCGTTTTTGATTTTTTTTGCCTTGTTTGAACAAAACAAATTTTTTTTGATCTTTTTTGATTTTTTTTGATTATTTTTGATTTTTTTTGATATTTTTTGATTTTTTTGATCTTTTTTGACTTTTTTTGACTTTTTTTGATCGTTTTTGATTTTTTTGAATTTTTTTGATCGTTTTTGATTTTATTTGATCGTTTTTGATTTTTTGAACTTTTTTGTTCAACATTAAACATTTAAAAAAATCAAAAACGATCAAAAAAAATCAAAAAAAATCAAAAACGATCAAAAAAGTTCAAAAAAAAATTAAATAAAAATAAAAAAAATCAAAAACGATCAAAAACGATCAAAAAAAATCAAAAACGACCAAAAAAATCAAAAACGACCAAAAAAAATCAAAGAATTTTCAATCAAAAACGACCAAAAAAAACCAACCATACCCTTGATTTCGGAAAAAGTTTGAATTTTTTTGGGGCTGCACCCCCCCCCCCAGAAAGAGAGAGAGAGAGAGCACAGTCGAACAGATTATTGGCGGGGAGCCGGAAGGGGACAATGTTTGTTTAATATAACTTTCTGAAATAAACATGATAGGTTTATTATAATGCAAATCCCCCCAAATACCCTCCTCTCCTCTTAGAGCTGGGACGTGAGCAAGCTGGAATAACGGGGGAGAGGCTGAAGGCACTGTTAGGGGACAAGGTGACTAGTTTCGACATTAGTACCGCAGTGAGGGCTACAGAAACTGGCAACATCATCCTCAAGCACTTTGATACCGAAGGTATGTATATATATATACTGTATTAAGCCAAAAACTAATTGGAATTAGTTGGCGGGAAAGGTGGCCCACTTACACCTTTTGCTGCTACCGGGTACCACGAACTGTCATTCTCTTCACGTCACGTCGGTATCTCAATCTCGATCTCTCTCACCCTTTCTCTTTCTCTATTTCACTCACCTCTTATATCCCTGATACATTTTAAAATAAAACCCGGCATCAGGCAAAGGTGTAAGTGGGCCACCTTTCCCGCCAACTAATTCCAATTAGTTTTTGGCTTAATTTAGGTCCCTTTTTGGTTTCTAATGTCAGTATGACATTATTTCATGATGTAAAATTGTCAAAATGATGTGTTATGTGAGAAACGAGACGAATTTCTGTGAAAATCGTAATTTTGACGTCATTATGACGTCATCTGACGTAATTAGTGACGTCGTAACGACGTAATTGGATCACAATATATTTTGAATGAATACCCTGAAGGAGCTTGTAAAGTATCATTGACCACAGTGGTCAGGAAAGGGAGTTTTTGCTCGAAAAACGTTCATTTTACTGAATTTTTCGTCAAATTTTTGACTTCCGACGCAATTTAAGGGCTCAAAATGATGAGCTACGAAAATTCGCAATATAGTAACTGAAAGTTCAGACAATTTGCCGGTAACTATTCTTCGTCAAATCAGAAATCGGAACACGTCTTCAGGGTGCTAGAGGCGTTTGAAAAAAGTTAGTCGATCTCGCGCAATGACGTCACTCGTGACGTCATTGCGCGCGTTATAAGTAAGATTGAGAGTTGCCACCCAAATGGGTACATGCACGAGACAATTATCTGTCGAATGCCGCTTGGTTTAAGGTCGTACGATGTCTGGTTCGTCTCAAACTGGGACCAAACGGAAGGTAATAAAGCGTCTATACATCTATCTATCTATCAACCTAGTTATCCCCACACTGAATTTTCTGTTTTGGGGGTGGTGTTATAACTTTTGAACAAAATGAGCTAGCCACTTGAAATTTTTACCATCGATAGATGTCTACAAGAAGCTTCTGAGTACAAAATTTCAGCTTCCTAGCTCATCCGGTTCCGGAGTTATGGCGTGTCAAAAAGTGCCAAAATGGGCTAAAAGTATGAAATAACTATATATACGCTGTGAGCAAGCGGGCCGTTTTTTGGGGGAATTTTTTTCGGGGGGTTGGATGGGGCCACCTTTGCGCTTGCCAGCGCAGTGATCCATGGAAACCATAGTAACCATGGCCATGACAACCATTATAATAACCGTGGCAACCATATTAACCATGGAAACCATCGTTTTGGGAGAAAGATTGACGGGATGCCATAACCAACGTGTTTGCACTTCCCCAACTTAAAACATTTGTTTATCTTAGTCTTCTCTACCTGTGCCCGATAGGTGAAGGGGTTCCGACGACCGACAGTATTTGACAAATATCAAAACACGCGATCTGTTTTTGGTGAACTGGTTGTAAAATAAAATATTGGTATCCAGCACAGGCACACACAAAAATAATAAACTCTTCCCAATATGTCAGTCTTTTATTGAACCACATCTCTCTTTCTCTCGTTTCCCTCTCTCTCCCCCTTTCTAGTTCTCCTTCACACTAACACACACTGGAAGATGTAATATCAACTGTCCCCTATCTCCTCTGCATCCAAAAGTGGTAAGCCGCACAGATTGGCATCGGAAGAACGGGGAACATCACCAGGAAAGCCCCAACTGCCTGACCCCATCCCGGATAAGCTACATCCTCTGTCCACGTCTCGTTCCCTGGTATACCTGGTGTATTTGGGTCCTCGACACACCCCACATAGGCGGTGTAACCCGCAGGAGAGAGGCACTGCTTCACAATGCTAGCCAGGAGAATTACTGAGATCAGGATGGGGGAGATATATTTCCAGCACAACTGCCAGTAGATATGAGGCTTAGATCCCGTCATGTACTCTATATCATCGTTAAACCTCTCCAGTCCGTAGATCCATGACACCGCCAGGCACTGTGCAATACCGATAAACAGCAGGGGGATTGCAACGGAGAATGTATCGTATATGCTGAACACGTAGAGACCACCTTGGGTGCACATGGGGAGGCCAAGGACACACAAAATACAGCAGACAATGAGACAGAGAAGTTCCTTCCTGATCTTTTTGAAGATCTTGTAATCCTGGAGAGGGCCAATACACGCCTCGATCGTTCCAAACTCAGAGTCCACAGCAAGGAGAACCATCATGAAAAAGAAGGCAGCAGCCCATAGTTGGGGTAGTTTCATCTCTGCAACGGCGGTTGTGTACGCGATGAATGCCAGACCAGGTCCACTCTGAACATCCTCAACTGCGATCCCAATAGTCTCCTCTCGGAATCCTAGCACGGAGTAAACCACCACCCCCGCAAACACACTCGTTCCACAGTTAATACACGAGATTACGATAGCATCACGAGCACAATTGTTTTTAACAGGATTGTACGACCCGAAACAGATGAGAGCTCCGAAACCGACACTCAGACTGTAGAAGATCTGACCTGCGGCATCCATCCACACAATGGGGTCCAGGAGACGTCCAAAATCAGGGGTGAAGAAGACAGCAATGCCAGTTAGGGCACCCTTCAGGGTGACTCCCCTCACAAAGAGACATATCAGAACGAAGTAGGGGAAGGTTGCAGTGAAGTAGGCTGCTTTTCCACTCGATTTAATTCCCTTGAACAGACATAGGTAGGTAAATACCCAGCCAATACACCAGCATATTGTGAGTCCTGGTACAAAGCTGCCCGCCGTTTCGATCCGTGATGACGCCTGAAGTGTCTCTTGGTACCAGTAGTAAGCAGTCGAGTCCTCCTGACAGCAAATACTAGCATTAGCCGTGCAATTAGTCCAGGGCAGTGGGTTGGAGAAGGACAGATAAAAGTAGTACATGCACCAGGTCATGACCATGGGAAAGTAGGCCGTCATCTGGAAGCTCACAATCAGTTGCCCCACCCCGATACCAAACAGATGGGGGTTGATGTTCGACCAGATCTTCAGGAAGCCCTTCTGCATTCGCTGTCCCAGAGCCAGTTCAAGATAAAACAATGGTAACCCCTCAACTAGCAACATTATCCCGTAGGGGATCAGGAAGGCTCCACCACCGTTTTTCTGTGCCAGATAGGGGAATCTCCACACGTTTCCTGTCCCCACGGCCAGACCGATTGATGCCAACAGGAACTCCCAATGGTTTCCCCATCTTTCTCGTTTCTGAGAGGATTGGGAGGTTGGTGAAGGGGCTGATGGTGACACTTTACCAGACATGTTACACACACAGAGAAAGTGTGACAGGAAGAGCAGAATATAGTTTTACCTGGGTTTGATGTTCAGCCTCTACAGGTTGATATTTGTTCCCGCGTTGCGGTGCGGGTACCGCGTTAGTCATTTCCATGGCAATATACTTATTGGATTAAGGGCGGTTTTAAACTAAGCGAGTGAGAGAGAGAGAAAGAGAGAGAAAAAAAAGAAAGAGAGAGAGAGAGAGAGAGAGAGAGAGAGAGAGAGAGAGAGAGAGAGAGAGAGAAATGTTGTGAAAACATCTGCTAATCTGCTTGAGTAATGAATGCCACAAAGAAGACATTAAGACATGGAGAGATTGCAATCAATCATAACTAGGATAGAGAGAAAAAGAGAGGATATAGTGACTAGACGTGACTAGACGCGGGCAGTGTATTTAGGTCATTTGCGTGCTGCAAACACATTTATTGTGCTACTGAAGGGTAATTCGGTTATACGTTTGTCATACTGCTACCAAGATGTGTGCAGCTGCAGTAGGCGGGGGTGGCTCACAACTACAGGGCAGCAAAACAAACGTGTCAGAAATAGGTGCAGCCCCGTGAGAATTATGGAGGAGCATGAAGAGGGCCCCACCCCTGAAACACAATTACAAACTGATTGGGTGGGTAATTGGGTACACCATAACTAATAAGGGTGGAAAACAATTTCAGCTTTCAATTAGTATACTTCCGTTGCAACCCAGAGGGTAGCAACACAATTTACACTTTCGCCACCACGATGCAGTGCAATTCTGCAGTAGGTTGGTTTCTCTCTCCAAGTCCACAGTGTGGACTCCACACTGAAACATAGTTACCCGGGCTGGAGTACACAATTAACAATGACTAGGTTTATAATGCACGTTCAGTAGCTGTAGACGGGGTGGAACATCAAGCTAGGCTAGGTATAGGGATTGCTAAGTACAATAACTAGTAGTTTATTGTGTGGCTCACACCGTCATTTCATTTCGATTTCATAAAGCCCGCTCTGTAAGGGTTCGGTGGATCAAGCAGTGCACGTTCAGTAGTAGACAGAATACAGTAGACCAACAAACTAAAGGGAAAGTACAATGCATAGAGGGACTTTAAAACCGTGCATAGGTATTAGCGTGGGAGAGAGCTACAAATAGGGCAAACAGAAAATAGAGAGAGAGGGGGAGTTAGAGAGGGAGAGAGGGAATGAGAGAGTGTATGTCTGGGAAACGAGGAAGTATGTATGTTATGGTCTTCATAACCCTGAATAGTGTTTACCAAATACTATAAAATCAGTGAGTGTTCTGTTAGCAGGACAGAGGCAGTACAGGCATTAGTCATAACAAAAAATAAGGGACTGTTCTATGCCCACATTGAGCAGTGGCCAGTGTACACTGTACACTGTACAGTTTTACACCTGTCCTAGGCCAATGCTCTGACCACAGTTCTCACGCATGAAATGAGAAAAGGGTCAGGCCAATGCTCTGACAGGGCCAAACACAAACAACAAAGGGGCCCTAGGGGGGAACTGAAATTATTTCAGGGATAGTTAGGGGCGCTAGACTATGAGGGGGGATAATCATAAACGTGACACAGAAAATGACATGAGAGAATGTAAACCCTATAGGAAGATGATTGTTGCTTGCTAATAGATTTCCCTGGTCCCCCTCTTTCCCTCTCTCTCTCTCTCTCTTTCCCTCTCAGTATCCCTCTCGCTACCAGTTCACCGTGTTTATTTACCCTTTGATTTGCTAAAAAAAAGTAAACAATCCAAATGTCCAATGACATCCCGTACAAGTACAATTACATATACTATTATAGACTATAGTAGAACTGGGACGATTGCAAATCGAGGGATCTGCAGATGCGAAAAAATAGAGAGACAGATATCTGTCTCTCTATTTTATCGCATCTCTTTTCTCTCACACATTATTATGCGAAAGCGGACGAAAGAATCTGTCTTTCTCTCACTATCTTTCTCTCACTATCTTTCTCTCACTATCTTTCTCTCTCACCATCCAAAGGAATGTGGTAAGGTGTCACATGTTCGCCCCACTACCACCTCTAGCTCTCTTCACCCTCGCTTCCACATTAATAGTGTGCCCCCCTGACCCCCCCATTGTCTCCCTAGGCTACACATAACGCCCCCTCTCGTCTTCTAGGTGTGCCAGTTACCTACACAGATATCTTGGTTGAGGGTGCCCCCTGTCAGCCCGTTCCTGAACCTGAATACTGGAAACCAGAACCGTGGGAATTCAATCAGGATGGCGCTCGTATCGAGGCTGCCTTTAAAAAGTAAGGATATGTGGGTATTGTTAATATTTTAGTTTAAACATCTGTTTAAACATACAGTAGAGAGATTTGGTAATCGAATGTCCTAATCCTAAGAAATTTTCTTTCGTGGTGTAGCTTAGATTATTCGATTATCAGGCACCAGTTAGAGATTCCCAGGCATCAGTTCCCACGCTCGGCAGTTGCCAAGGTCGGCAAGCAAGTGAGTGCTGACGTGTGCGTTAGCTCCACTTTCCATACAATTTACGTCACGCGCAGCAGTGTCACATGGTTCCCACAGAACCATCTGCACATGATGGCCGGGTATGCAGGAACGCGCCGTGCCCTGATATCAGGGAGCGTCCCCCTGATATCAGGGGGACGCTGGTGTAACTGGTGTGTTAGATCTAAAGATGTAAACCAATTTATATTAAACTTCAAAGCGATTTATCTGAATCAAATGTGATTACTAAATCTCATTGAAGTTGTCCAAATAAAATACAATATTTCACTTTGTGCAACTGGTTGCTAAACTCCCCACTTGTTCCAGGTACGTCCACAGAGCCCACCCTTCCCAGAAGGAGGATAGTCACGAGGTAATAGTGTGCCATGGAAATGTTATCCGATATATCGTGTGTAGAGCACTACAATTCGACCCCGAGGGATGGTTGAGGATGTCGCTAGCTAACTGCAGCGTCACCCATATCACCATCAGACCCAATGGAAATGTTGGGCTTGAGGGGACTGGGAGAAAAGGGTCATCTAACCCCTGATAAGATGACTTACAACTAGAGATTAGAGAGACACTCTCAGTTGCATCATACAGTGTTTTATTTGGACTTTTTTTTGTTACTTTGTCACATATCTTGGTTGTATTTGTCACGTATTTCATGTTGTGCCACGAGTGAGGAAAAAAGAAGAAAAAAAGAGAGGGGATGAGAGAGAAACTAATGTATGGGAGTTATTTGTGTGATATGTACTGTTTTCTTTACTTTTAACACCGTTATATCTGCATCAAATCAATGAAAGAGATCTTGGACTCAGATAAATTTTGATGAATAGGTAATTCAGAGTCTGGCGCCGCAGACCCCATCTGAGCGATTTGAGAGTCAAATCGGGGTCTGGCGCCGCCAGCCATTTCCTGACGAAACAAACATTGTGAACCAAAATTATTGATAGAGTCCAAGATCTCAGGTTGTAACGGAAAAACAAACAACGATATAATGGAGAAATAAACACATGTTCAACATACTGTACACTCATAGCAACACACGCACCATACACTCAGTGATATACATTCTCTCCGATCAGATATTGTCCTAAAAACCAAGTCCTGAAGGTATTCACCAGTTTCGCTCATCAAAGAAGTCCACCTGTTTAGGCTCGAAGTTCGTCCGGAATTCCTGGTCGAAGAGAGACAGGTCTTGGCCATCTCGGAACACACCCTGAAACAGTGCTTTAGTTAGAGAATGGGTATTTCACTAGTTCAACAGCGGGGGTTCTCAAGCCCTCATTCACAACGGCCACGGTATTATCGACTCTTCCCATCTCTAGACCCTCATTTCTAGGCGAAATAGGAGGAGAGGGCTACTAGCTAAACTCTCCCATAAGGGACAAGTTGTTTGCTCCACACATCTTCATATTGATATACTAAAAAAGCCGTTACCTTTGGCATGAAACCAAGAAGTTTGGTAGCGTGCTCCTGAAGAAGCTTCTGTCTCTCTTCCTCAATGATCTTCTGCCTATTTCGCTGTCTCTCATTCTCCTCATCTATCTCTCTCATCTCATTGGCCTTCTCAGCCTCGAACTGCTTTCTTCGATCGTCAATAAGCGCCTCCACTGCTCGTCTGTGCTCTAACTGTTTCATTCTTCGTTTCTGAGCATTCATCTGTTCGATCTTGTCATCACTTGCAAACTTGGCCAGCATCTGGGAAGAGGTTGGTATTGGTACACGGAGAATTACAATGTGTGAAAAATTTTAATTCAGGGTCACCGATTCAAATAAAAACACCGCTAATTTCGTCAAAATGAATGTTACCTCCTGTCTGAAGTTCTCGTCTTCCTGCCTCTCTGCCTGTTGTTTTGCCGCCTTGATATGCAGCTGCTGTCGCTCCACCTCTTGCAGCTCCAGGCGAGTTCTAATTCGCTTTTCCTGCTCCGCCTGCAACATGTGTTTTGGTTTGAGTTTGTGTCTACACAGGGACGTTGCTAGTGGAAACAACGAAAATAGTGTCTACGTGCAATTGCTGAAATGGTCCACTTTTTATATATCGACCGCGCCGCGCGTGACTTACCAGTTCGCGAAGTCGGTTTCTCTCCTCCTCTTCTTCCCAAGCAAGCTCGTCTCTGATCCTAAAAAGGCAGAGTGTGTGTAAGAGGCCATTACTTGAATGACGTCAGTAGATGAGAAAGTGGTAACTTGAACAAGGGCAAGGGTGTCGGTAACTTTGGGAGTTGGGACGGTCTGAATTTTAACTTACTGCTGAAGCTCTGCTGCATTTTCATTTTGTTGGGCAAGTCGGCTGGCAAGTTGGTTCCTAACTTGATCCTTCCTCTGTTCCTCCTCCTT
This sequence comes from Hormiphora californensis, assembly GCA_020137815.1. Taxonomy (NCBI): domain Eukaryota; kingdom Metazoa; phylum Ctenophora; class Tentaculata; order Cydippida; family Pleurobrachiidae; genus Hormiphora; species Hormiphora californensis. The sequence goes on from CM035351.1 coordinate 8,528,454, forward strand.
TCGCAGTGCCATCCTGTCCGATTCTCTGGTTTGCTGCTGTTCCGCAAACTCAAGGATTCGCCTGTTCTCCTCGGCCATCTGGAGCTGCTCACTTTCCTTCCACATTGTGCGAGCCTTCTTGAACTCTTCGATGTAGGCACGCGTCTAGTGAAGGGGAGGAAGTGGTGAAATAACAACTCGATACGTTGGGGCAACCCAACTAATTTATACCTTTTCAATCGTGTGATAATAACAAAACTAAGTCACAAAAGGAAAAAAACCTCACGGATTACCTGTTGTTGTTTTTTAAGTCTATCCTCAGCCTCCCTCAGATCTTCATCATAGATCTTCCTCACTATTTCATCAATCAGGAGCTTCTCTTTCAGGAATTCCTCGTATGCAGCTCGTTTCGCGTCCTCTTGCTCTGTCAACTGATACTCAAGCTGCTGTTGATACATCTTGCTCGATTCCCATCTAGCGGAGGAGGGGGGTCAGTTAGGGGTAGGGCGTTTAGTTTGGTATCGAAGACACCTCACACTCTGGGCGACCTTCGCGCGCGCTGGCAAGGGGTAATTTCGTAACCAAGCGTTTAGTTGGGGTGTTAGGGGTAGATCATGTAGGTGGGTGGGGTAGATCATGTAGGGGTAATGATGTGAGAAAGAGTTTATTCAAAAGACACATAAAGGTAGCTTACTTGAGTTTCTCTGACTCGAGTTCCAGTTCTTGGGCTCTGTTCCACTCGTCTTGCAGGGTCTTGGCTAGCTGCTCTTCGTAGTACTGATAACAGGGAGATTGTACACGTCATAGTTTGATACCCGTACGATCAATTATAACAGTCTAGAACAATCTATTATATTCCCCCAGCCGGGAGGGCTTTGGGGGACATCCCCGCCTTCCCCGGTGGTACAAGGGAGGAGGTGTTACAATGCCGTGAGAATCTAAGTGGCAACTACCTTTTCTTCTTGCCTCCTTGCCTCCTTTTCAGCAAGTTGTGCAGCACGCTCCTTATTCATGTATCCTGCCCGCAGTTTTGCTTCCAGCTCCCTAATCTCATAACTCGTCTCACGGATCTGCTGTCGGAGTTTGCTGTCCTGCATGTCCTGTGCTCGTAGCCGGGCCATCTCCTGAGTCAGACTCTCCTCCTGCTTGATCTGTTCCTCCCTCGTCTCCTTGTCTTGCTTGGACTGAAACAGAAGGGGTGTAATGAGACTGGCACAAAATGAATGGTACGATATACTGATAGATTACTGCTAGTAATTACTAGTAACTACTAATATTAGTAACAACTAATGTACACACTACACATTGTATAACTATGTGCCCTCACCTGCTCAAGTGCCTTATCCATTTCAATCTCCTGCGCTTCACGCTGCAATTTTCGTAGTAAAATCTTGTTCTGCACATTGTCCTCTGCCATAATGTTTGCAGTTATTCGTGCCTCTGTCTTCAGCATATTCTTGTTGTCCTCTACGAACTCCTCCCTACGTCGGTTCTCTGCCCTCAATTTCTCCTGTTGAGCGTGACTCCACTTGGAGCGGCGTAACATAGCGGACATTCTGGCTACTGATACTGAGTAGAGGTTATTTGATGAATCACTGGCGAAATATGTGTTGTGCAATGATAATTTCATACCCACGGTAATAACCCATAGTTACAGTCGCGGGGGTCGCGCCAGGTGTCTATGTCACCAAAGTTACAGTCAGACCAAGATTTACCGGCCCCAGATTTGTTATCCTTTTTTCGATACCTCCCACTTCCGATCCCATCCCAATCGTGTCATGTGTCGGTTGATCATAGCCACGCGTATCACATAACACACATCGCACAATAGCATGTTATTGTTAGTAAGCAGATCACGCATCACAGCACGATATGTGACCCACTTCCAATCTACAACTCACAGCTTCTGCGTTATACTGTTATAGGAAACCCTGTCAACCATTCTCATCTCTCCCTACACCATGGATGAGGGAGAGAGGAGAGTGGGTGACAGGGTGATAGGAGATATGATAGGATACAAGGGTAGCGAGGGTATAAAGGGTGAATATTGGACCCTTGCTAATCATCTCACATCTACAACAACAACTGTCTACTACTAAATCTGTTGACCATGTCCTCATTCGACAACTATCCTCCACGAGCTCTACCTTCTAGCCCAACAAACCCATACACCCTGCTATCAGAAGCTCTCTCCCACTCCATTTTACCAGAACTCCTCTCCTACTCCCTACCAGAAACCACCCCCCTTCCTGGTACCACAGCAGCAGCAGCATTCCTCTCTGGCCGCACGGAGGCGAGTTAGATCAGCGGAACCCTACCTCTCTCCTTCATACCTTTCTCGACACCATCATCAAGTCCCCACTGTCCTACCGCTGCTATATTATCCTTCCTACACCGCCATCCCAGGACCCTATACTGCTGCCCCGTACAACAGCCCTCCATCATGGACAACTACCGACCCTGTCCACAACCTACACCACTGCCAGACCCTAATCTACCTTCCTGTCACACTTCTGGACACCCCGGCCACCTACATTCGGGGACACAAACCAACTCCCTGACTGTCAGAAACCCCCCAATTCCAACAATCCAAAGATGAACTTATTAGCAAAGATGAAATGGCCAACTTTATCCTTGAAACAGGTAACAAAATCTGAAATTCCCTAAAACTATCTGTTTCCATGCCTAGTTTGAAGTTCCCTAAAACTATCCCATCTCTCGCGACGAAATAAACACTTTTGTTCTCGGTTCCAAATTCACATCACCCGAAACGAACCCTCTCCGTGTCTTGTTCAGACTCTCTTCAGTCTTGCACGAACAATACAACCCTCTCCCTATCTCTCTCACTTTCCTTTTCACGACATCTCTCTTGTCTCTCGTTCTCTTTCTTTTTGACTCTTTCTGGTAGAAAGTTTCACGTAGAAGACGCCTCCCTTTCTACTCTCTTTCATTATGCTCCATGCAACACCCACATTGATATAGTTTGTTTTGTTTGTCCTTTTCCTGTTTAGATTGCCACAGATGTGTGAATCCAATACCCAATCGATGGATGGTCGGTCACTTGAAAGACCTCCAGACATCATCCTCTGTTTGGCAACGACACTTCTTTATCACACACACCTTGCTTGACTACTATTCCGTGATGGCGGAGGTCACATCACAGATCAAAATAAACCCAGCGTGTTGCTTCCACAAATGCTGGATCCGCCATGCCACTGCTACCGGGGGGGGGGGGGTTCAGGATAAATGGTTCGGACGTATATGCCACTTAAGGGGGTGGGTGTTTTTTCAAAATTGCCACTTAGTGTTTTTCGCTAAATGGTCATTTTTTGGCCAAATTTGGTCAATTTTCGGCCAAATTTGGTCAATTTTCGCTAAAAATTGAGATTGTTCGAGGTGGACCTGAAAAATTTTCAATTTTCAAAATTTCAATTTCAATTTTCTCGCGCGAAAAATTTTTCCTGGAAATTTTTTGGTTTTGTTCCCAGAAAACAGCCTAAATTTTGCCATTTTTTGGGCAAAAAAGCTAGTTTTTCGGTAAATTTTGGGGGTTTAGGGGTCTATTTGGGGTTTGACCACTAAAAAAACTGATTAAGTGGTCAATTTTAGGGGGTGGGGGGGTCCTTTTGGATTTTGACCACTTAAGTAATTTTTAGGCATATACGTCCGACCCCCCCCCCCCCGCTGCTACTACATTCTTCTCTCCCTTTTCTCTCCCATTCCCATCATGATTACTTCCGCCCTCACTACTGCCACCTCCCCTAGTACCTTCCGTGTTACATCTCCCCTGCCTCCTCAGTCCCCTAGTACCAACTACCTTCACACCTCCCCTCCCTTCTCACAGGTCGTGCGGTAACTCTCCGGGGTGCAAGTGAAATTGATGAAGTAGTGTCCGAGATTTTCAAGTTGGAAGATTCAAACGAGGACGGATTTGTGGACAAGAGCGAGTTTAGTGGACCTAAGAAGGACAAACACGAGGAGTTGTAAAGAGAGTAGAATTAGAATAAAACCAGATGGGTGTGATATTGTATTATTTGAATGATGGTTACCCGCCCAACGAGGTAGATCTGTAGAAAGATACAACAGAGTTGTGGGTAGAAAGTGGGTAGAAACTAGAAACTAGAAAGTGGGTAGAAACTAGAAAGCGGGTAGAAAGTGGCAGTATTTTTCAGGATATATAGACAGTCGAATCAATGAGAAGTGTAGCGTTGTTACCAACAATATTAGAAGTAGTTATTATTACTATATTCTTTACATTGAAACAGACACTGCAGTTTCACTGTGCAGAGTTTCTGAGTGTGTCTAATTGTCAGCGAGAGTGTGTGTCTGAGAGCAGCTGCGGGAGTTTGACTTTTATCTAATTTACTTTTTGTACTTTTATACATCATGTAAATTGAATTGTTACACTGATATGAAGATAACTTGTCGTATATGAGTATTCCAATTATGTTGGGAGCCACTTCTAGAAAAGTGCTTAGTGCACCAACTCCAATAAAAAAGTTAATTAATTCGGCAAAACTGGGTGAATAATGTGAGAGTTCCGGACTGCTTTCCTACTACTGCGGGATAGTGAAACAAGCAAGGTTGTCTGCATAACTCGATTATAAATTACTGGATTTTCAAGCTGCAACTGAAGCCTGGTGACGTGGAAGCGACTACGTGACCGGGAACTCCGCTTAGCATTACTTGCTGTAACGCGCGGACAATTATTTGATAGGGAATCGCGCACGACAGTTCCTGCGCACGCGGCCCAAGATTTTACACGTTGCGCCTGTCACATCAACGAATCCACTGACTTCAATCCAGCTTGTGAGCTTGGATGAATCATGAGCAGATTTGGTAGCCTAGTAGCCGGCCCCTGGGATATTCATTAAGATGATACTCTGTTCTTCGTAGGACATATTGCGAGGCACAGTGAACTGCGTAGGCATCCATTGGTGACATGGGCACCTGTGTGACCTGTCTCAGTCTGGTACGGCACCAGTGATGCCTCCAGACCCCATTTGATTATACAGACCTACATTGCACTCAGATCGGGAAGGTGCCGCCAGGCGGCGTGTGTATGTAAATTGTGACTGCGTGTGTCGGTAGGCGGTAAATGTTAACCAGATCTGAGAGAATTGAGCTGAGAAGTATTTAAATGGAGCATCGGTCATTGTCCATTGACATTCTACACACACTCTCTGTCTCTGTGTCTTTCTCTGGACTCTGTCTCAATCTCTCTGTCTCAGTGTCTCAGGCCAGGTCTCTACCTTTCTCTCTGTCTCTGTCTCTAGCTCTCTTGTTCAAACCCGCGGAGAGGGAGGGTCGAACTATTATATGATCAACTAGACAAACAAACACAATGACATCATTGCAATGAAATCAAATCAATGCATTGATTTCACTTTCAGCGGCATCACGCGCCGACTGAGTCATGGTTGACGCATCGCGCGTTCCAACATAGACATGACAGAACCTCGTGAAAACAGTGCATTCACATCTCAGAAAATAAAAGTCAGCTGTCTGTCTGTACTTTGTCTGTCTGTCTGTCTGAATGTATATTTCGCTGTTCCGGTGAATAAAATGTAACATTTTAGTTCAGCAGGTTGTACCGACAGAACAGTCTGGTAATGCAATTTGTGTACATGTCCGTGATAAAAAGTGAGTAGACAGAATTGAAGAGTCTAAAATTAACAACTATTGAAAACAATAACATATGCTACAAAAACAATGTAACCTTTATGAAAATTGAAAACAAACAATCTTTACCTACCGGCCGCATGTTACACACTCACACAAATGAACACTCAAAATCTTGTTTATTTACACGCGGTACACACACATACTAAATAACCATGATCAAAGTCTGTTTCCGCTCATTAACGGTTCATTTTTAGTCAGAAGCGGCACCAAAGCACACCATACACATACAAAGAAGGATTCCAAGTAGACACATAGCTCCGAGGATTATGTAGGCTGAGGTGATGCACCAAAAGGCCAGGAGATATGCTGTTTTGTCACAGAAGAACTCACTAGCAGTGTCATCTGAAAGGAGAGGAGGTGTAAATACAGACTTACTAAAACCAGTTTATAGGAGCTTCTTGGTTTGTTATAAAGGAGTAGGGGAGGTTGGCTGGTTGCCAAGGGGAGCTGGAATTCAATAGTGATTCACTATCCTGCTTGGTTTACAGGTCCTATATACTGCATGGAGAGAGCCATCATGGCCGGTTGGCTAATTATGTAATGGGACAATGCTACAGAATGTGTTTTAGAATGGAGTGATTGATATGATACATCCATTATACATTTCAGGCCCAGGAAGAGAAAGAGAAATGAAAAGTGTTATCACACTAAAGATAAGATAGACAGATCACCACTGTGCGTGGTGCAGCAGGGGTTGGACAGGAGAGCAAATGCCGGAAGTTCTTTATAAAAAGGGACTGCTGGATGTTCACATTGTTCTTTCTACTCACTGCCCGAGTTCGAAACTGTACTGAGAGAAAAAAGGACAAAGAAATAATGCGGGAATAATGCATAAATGTGGAGAATGTGACGCACCCCGTCAGTCAAATCACGAGAACTATGATAAATATTTCATAGTAAACAATAGAATTGCAAATCCTATATTCCAATTTCCAAACCAACTGCTATCATTTCAGTGTGTTTATAACTGCCCCACTACATTGACCACATATTCACCACATTACTTACCGTACACAACTTCACCGTGAGCTTGGTAGACCCAGACGTTACCACAGATAAACCAGGCGAAGTTGAAGAGGTTTAGGAGACTCTGAATGTGTGTCAACAGGGCACATTTACCTGGGGGTAATCAGGTGTTAAACAGGGTGAGACTTGGTGCTGCCCTTAGCACCCACTTAGTTTACTGACAATAAGTTGTATACTGTTTCATGTCTGCCTTTAGAGCGATGCAGCGTTATCTCCTTAGACAACATTCTGAGAAACTAAGCAGCCCCTTCTCTCCTCGGAAAAAGTTGCAGCCCCTTCTATCGATTCCTTCCTATACTACTAAAATTCGCCCCTCTCTACTATCTCTCTACATTAGCATGGAAGCATGCATGACATACTAATGTACTTTTGAAGAGTAGCATGTGTCGAGATTAAAAGTTGTTCTCACAAAGACATTTTAATTGCCCACTTATGATAGGACTAGACTTTGTAGATTCTAGGAGAGAGACTGCTATAATTTTATCTGGGAGTTAAAAAGGAGAGTTTTGATAAAATATTGAAGGAAGTCTGTTTGATATCTCCTACCGATGCTACTGACAACATACATTCTGTAAAACTATTATATACACGTACCCCCACGTACACAGCATTGAAGCATGTGGACAGCAATTATACAATAGCCAAGCAAGTGCCCTTTCTAACATCTCTCCCTCCCGAACACTGCACAAGGAAGGGGCCAAGTTTTATAAGGTTTTAACCGAACATACACACATGTACACAAACACACACACACAAACAATACGGTGGTTGAATGCTTTACTCACTCTCTCCGTTATCGTCGCTACACATGCAAGACAAGACCTGCATGACAATAGCCGCTACTCCCGATGCCCCACTGACGATTAGATAGAGGGGGATTTTGGAGTTGATGGCACAATCATCCTTCTTGTTGACTCCATAGTAGAGCTGGACCACAGGGATGGCTAGGAGCACTGCAGCAAGGGCTATACACGCAATACCTTGGGAGAGAGAAGGGGTGTTAGAGGGATAATCTGTGAGAGGTATAATTCTGATATCAATTAAAAGTTTTAACCTCAAGTCTCAGAAACTACGTACATCTATCACTCCTACTATTGTTTGTTTGTCTGTCCTAACACGCTAATTTATTTTGACGGAACTGAGTGGGAAAGTCTACATATTTTCTTACATGTACTTCTCCTTTAGCTGAGTATCTATAGTGAATAGTCCTTGTGAGAAGAGAGTGGAAAACATAGTGCACGTACTGCAATTGAAGGGAGGGCCAGGGAGTGGGAGAATTGAATGAGTGAGAGAGAGATTCGATTATTACAAGGTGACTCATGCCAAGTGGTTGCTAACACAGCCAGCAGAAAATGTGTCTAAAATGTTGGCCGCTGGGAGACATGAGACATTTGAGACAAGATCTCCATTCACATGAGCTAACACGTGTATATATTTTCAAAATGAGATCTGGCACATGATATAATTCGTGGGAACTACAAATTACCTCCAATAGCTGCACTGAGGATGGTTGCAACAGATTTGAAGAATTGGAACCCGGTGCCGTGTTCTCGTTTCGCTTCTTTTATCCTTCCATAGAGAGAATCGTACGTCGGGGGAGCCGCTCCCTCAATCGTCTGAGAAGCGAAATCAGGGTTACCCCGCATTTTCAACATGGATCCTGAGGCACTCTGTAACAAACATTTTGGATGGGGCGTTGTTGTACTTCCGTGTCAGCTATTCTAGAAATGTATTTCTTCTAGAAAAGAGAGGATGATCTCACTGACACAAGGAAGAGAATTGTAACCCAAACCATGCACTGTGCAGTGAGTGACTTAATGATATCCTTAGAAAATAAGATACATACTTACAGCAAGAGAGACACTCTCAGCAGTGTTGGCAGTGGCATTGTATCGTGGGGGGTCATGGTCTGAGACTACCTGAGTTTCATTGTAACTCGGCAGTTTCTCGTCAGTGATATTTTCAGTAGACATCTTGCTAGGAAGGAAGGAAAGTTAGTTAGGGGTGTTATGTTATGAGAATAACAACAATAATACCAGGCACCATGGTAGTTGAACAATAATACACCAGTAGTCATGGCGACTCTAGTAACATCGTTCATCAAGAGAAGAAGTGTAGAGTGTAGAGTAATATGTAATAATATGTAATATGTATCAGATCATATATAGTATATATTGGGGTCTACTGGCACACAGGATTAATCAAGAATTATTGCATAATTTTTTCATAACACGCTGTTTCCCCGCTCTTCTACAATCTACATTCGTCAACAGGATCACGATATCAAGGCTTGGCTATAATGTAATATGAGATACATACGATGTAGCTGTACTTCTCACATGGCTAACTCAGTATAACCTATCAGTTTCTAACCTCCATCACTCATTACATCAACCACCAAGTTCCACATCGCCGATGGCATTCATCCGGGGCTGTGTAACGCCAAATTTTAACGGGGATGATCCAAGAGCGCACCCCATCCAAAAGAGACCAAATCTAGAGCACACAACATCCAGAAGAGACGACTCCAAGAGCGGTATCTTTTGGATGGGGAGCTCTCTTGGAGTGGTCTCTTCTGGAAGCAGTGTGCTCTTGGATTTGGTCTCTTTTGGATAGCGTGCGCTCTTGGATCATCCAAGAGTGCACCCCATCAAAAAGAGACCAACTCCAAGTTGACGTGGAGCAGTCTTGGATGTGGTGCGCTCTTGAAGTTTGAACTTTATTATGGTTCACTACCAGGGGAAACAAATCAGATGCAAGTCGGTTTAGTAGTTCGTTGCAGCCGGTTTTTCCAAAGACTTAGTTCCAAAATAAAGGATATCCCCTAGGCCCTGATTGCGGGTGCGCTGCCCCCGTTCGCGTTGGGGCTATGCCCCTAATCCCTGCCATAGGGGTGTCACCACCCTGACCCGGAGCATAGAACGGCTCGTGACCAGAGTTCGCGAGTCACCCCTGTGGCCTGTCCAAACGCCAAAGTCATGACTCATGAATCGCCAGTCCCGATAATTGTAACGTGTCTGCAAAAACGAGAAATCAGAAACCAAAATAAAAAGAAAAGTGAAAACACAACTCGAGCTCGGGCAGATTCAGACAAAAAAGCTTTAGCGAGATTTGGAACGCGCGAGCATAAACAAAGACACGCTGCTTTTTTACGCGCACACTCTTGTTATTTATCTTGCACTTGATTCGTTCTAAAAAAATCGGCCAGCGCGATCGTTAAAATGATTTTAATAAAATCTGGGTTTGGAGTGTCAGCACCCACACAGTCGTGTTCCATTTTTTCCGAGTTTGGAGTGTCAGCACTCACGGTTCTGTAGGGTTAGGGCTAAAGTAGGGTTAGGGTTAGGGCTGGAGTTTGGGTTGGGGTTAGGGCTTGACATTTCCCATCAGCGGGTGGATACTGATACAACGAGACTAGAAGAGGTGCACAGTACATGCAACTACAAAGCAACAGAGAGAGCTTTCAGTGTAGCCGCTCCAAAAATGTGGAACCGCCTTCCTGAGCAGATTCGCAACTCAGAAACACTGTCTTCTTTCAAGAAATCTTTGAAGACCTGTTTGTTTAGGATGGCCTACGACTGCTGATTTCCCCTGACCCTTCTCCTTTCCCTTTGAACCTGCTGCTGCATCACTGACCTGTTGCTTCCTCCCTAACCTGCAGCCTGCTGCTTCCACCCTAAGGCCTAACCTGGTACATCCTCCTTAACCTGGTACATCCTCATTAACCTGCACTGCTGCTCCCTCCTGAAACCTGCTGCTCCCTCCTCAACCTGCACTGCTACTCCCTCCTTAACCTGCTGCTCCCTCCCTAACCTGCTGCTCCCTCCCTAACCTGCTGCTCCCTCCTTAACCTGCACTGCTGCTCCCTCCTGAAACCTGCTAATTCCTCCTTAACCTGCTGCTCCCTCCTTAACCTGCACTGCTGCTCCCTCCTTAACCTGCACTGCTGCTTCCTCCCTAACCTGCTGCTCCCTCCTTAACCTGCTGCTCCCTCCCTAACCTGCTGCTCCCTCCTCAACCTGCTGCTCCCTCCTTAACCTGCTACATCCTCCTTAACCTGCTACATCCTCCTTAACCTGCACTCCTGCTCCCTCCTGAAACCTCCTGCTCCCTCCTTAACCTGCTGCTCCCTCCTTAACCTGCACTGCTGCTCCCTCCTTAACCTGCACTGCTGCTCCCTCCTGAAACCTGCTACATCCTCCTCAACCTGCTGCTCCCTCCTTAACCTGCTACATCCTCCTTAACCTGCTACATCCTCCTTAACCTGCACTCCTGCTCCCTCCTGAAACCTCCTGCTCCCTCCTTAACCTGCTGCTCCCTCCTTAACCTGCACTGCTGCTCCCTCCTTAACCTGCACTGCTGCTTCCTCCCTAACCTGCTGCTCCCTCCTTAACCTGCTACATTTCCCATTTCCCTGTCCTTCCTACATCTTCATGAGACTTAGTAGAGGGATCATCCAAGCCAGAGTAGTGAGAATTTTAGGTTCTTAGTGTGTTTTTTCTGTTTTAAGTGTATCTTGGCCTACGAGTTTGTGTAGAGTCTGAGTAGATGAGGTTCCAGATTGACTGAGTCTAAAGGGAGAAACGAAAGAAGAAAGAAGATCCATACATACCGTTTTAACGTTATTACCGATAAAAAACTATGCCATGTATGGACAATAAACTATTCGTGATGCTGAACTCTATTATTACCTATTAACCGTGTGTGTCTCATCTGATATTATGTCTGTTGTTATTATTTTGATGTTCACTTGTACCTGTTTGTTTATTTATTTATTTGACTGTTCTTTTGTTTGTTTGTTTGTATGTATGCTTGTTTGTTAACTTTATTGTTTGCCTGTCTGTTTAGTGTTAACTTATTTGTTTGTTTGTTTGCTTATTTATTTGGTTGTTTGTTTGTTCGTTTTGTTTGTCTGCGGGCTGTGTTGGTTTGTTTGTGCACTTTTTCAAAAGCCGTTGTATCTCAGTTATTTAATTGTGCAGTTTATGCTGATGTTATCTGCCTCATTGTATCGTGAACTAGCTTAACCCGCTTTAGGTAACCGCTGGTGCTTTCACATCAGCCTTGTAGCTTATTTTTTATATCTATTTATATTAAATATGTTTGGTGTAAGAGCGGGACAAGGTTTTAATATTTTTATATTGACTTTGTGATAAATAGTGATTAAACTTAAACTTAAACTTAAACTTAAACTTAAACTTAAACTTAAACTTAAACTTAAACTTAAACTTAAACTTAAACTTAAACTTATTAACTTTGGTTTAGCCAAAACGGTTGAGTGGTTTGGCGGTTAGAGCCGTTGTAGTGCAGGTTAATTTTTGGCAGTAGCCAGCACGTAGCTGTAAACAGGCCATTTAAAGGGTATTTGAATTTTGATAGATAATCGCTAATCAGCCCTAACCCGTACCAATCGCCAAAAGTTTGCATTGTGACTTTATGTGTTTGGACTGACAGATGATCTGTCACAGATCATTGGATATTTGTCATATATTTAATCAAAATACCCATTTAAGACAGTATGTCCGATTTATGGCAGAGTCCGTATGTCAATGTTTTCAAGCACTATGGAGTGGGACAATGGAAGAAATCACGAAAAGAGGGGGATGTGACGTCTCTTATGGACAGGGTTGTCAAGGTAATAATTTGATTTCTGTCTGCAATGGCCACACACGATGACCCAATTAACCCGTCAAATTTAATTGCAGTGTCCAATATTCAAGATTGCTGGAGTGGTCCCGGCTAATAACTACATCGCAGTTCCAAAGCATAACTCCCAATCACTGGGACTGACGGGTCAAACACTTTTCCTACTTTTTAAGCCTCTCCCCGGACAGTTTTTCATTGTTCATTTCGAGGTAATTTGTTCATTTCTCTCAACCTTCCTCCCCATACTATCTTTCTTAAATCTGAACCACACTAAGATTTAAAGTAGTTAGGCACGGGCAGGCACGGGGGAGATTCAAAGATCATGTAACCATTTCAATCAATCAATCCATGATTGGAGATCGTCCACCATCTAGTTATTCCTAGGATCCCGCGGAATAACTGGATGGTGAACGATCTTCAAACTACCTACAATTTTAGTTTAAAATGTCTACAGAGGGCACAGAATAGTCCAAATATAAATAAAAGTTTCATAAGCTAATCTTGTCAATTTTTCTGGGTGAAGCCCAACGCTTGTAAAGATCCCACATGAACACCCTGGTTATATAGGTGATTATATATAATATCAAATTATCTCTGCCCTCTAACCGACTAACCAGCCATCATATTCCCACTTGTCAGGTGGTTACTCGATGTGGAGCCGTTATTCGTATAAGCGTTTCGAATCTGTATAAACAGTTTAAAGCCTCTTCAACCTGGCTCCAATTCCCATACTCACCACCGGAAAACAGCAGGTGGACTGTTATGCAGCTCTCATTTTTGTTGCTGCTCCGTAAATACGTCAACAAGGATTATTCCCACTTGAAGTGCATGAAGTTGTGTGCCAACATGCTGATAAAGAATGTGATGATGACCTCACGACCCTACTCCGCGAGCCTTCTCCCAACGAAAGCCCGGACAGTTGACGAGGTTACATCTAGAGAGGGAACTGGTTGTGAGGAACCCCTCCCCCGAGAAATGCGGTACCCCGTCCCCAGTGGGTGTTCCTGGGTTGATGTCTATCACCTGGTGAGACTCCCTGAGACTACCGAGAATATTAGTGTGCCCATTAGACAGAAGGCAGTTCTCCCCACCACTACTCCGCCACCCTTTCTATCTGCTACCAAGGGTAACAGGGTATTCAGGGAGTTACCCGTTGTGAAGAATGAACACAGCAAGATTTCGGTTGGGAGGAGTAAAGTTAAAGTAAGCGAAAAGATTAATGAAGATTTTCAGAATATGTCACTCACTGAAAACGTTACAATAACCTACGGGAAGAATCTTAACAAAAAATCGGATAGAACAACAGCAGTTGTAGGTCCTATCTGCCAGTTGAGGAGGGTGGTTGGATTTGGTCCTTGTCGTAATGTCATCCTCTCCTCGACTAGCGAGTTCCTGTACTATGCAGCAGGTAGCATGATAGTGGAGCAACGTCTTGACACTTCAGAGCAGAGAATATTCGCAGGACACACAGACACCGTCCTCGCGTTTACAGTCAACCCAACTGACGAATACCTAGCATCCTCACAACGGGACAGCCCCCTTGTTAGATTGTGGTCCCTGGCCAGTGGGGAGTGCATTGGACTGGTCAAATCCTCCGAGGACCCCTGCAACATCCTCCAATTCTCGACGTCAGACAAATGTCTACTGGGTGTCTGCGCTGCACGTCCTCGATCCAGGTTCATCCTGTGGGATACCTCCCTACTCAAGCTAAAGGGAGATGTTAGTATTGTTACTGAGGGGTCGTGTTCTGACACCATTATCACCGCTCAACTCTCCGCCACCAGCTCATCACGCATTGCCAGCTGCTCCTCGAGGGCTCTCCAAATTTGGAGGATCCGGGCTGGAAAACTGAAGACCTGCTCCATATCCTCGTTTAATGGTTTGGAATATGTGTTACGAGATGTGAAATGGGGCACACTCGCATCTAATACCGAAGAAATGATCTATGCAGCGACAGGATCGGGTATAGTAGTTCAGGTGGATTCGCACAGGGCCGTAGTTGTACGATGTATCGATCTAACAACAGTGGAGGGACCCTGGGATTAAGAGCCTGAATGGCTTGGCGGTAGCACGGTGCATTTAGCTGTCACAGTTGGGGAGGATGGGATGTTGAGAGTGTGGGATCCCGAGTGGAGGGAGGTGATGCTGAAAGTAGGGCACGAAGCTGCCTGTAACGGGGTGTGGGGTCTCCACTGATGGGCTCAAGTTACTAGCTGTCACTGAGACAGACACCGTGGGAGTGCTGGATGCAACTACCAAGTCTTATACTACTGTTGTCCGGAGTCACTCTAAAAGGTACTTATAATGTGCAATTGTTTATTGTTATACCGCGTGGCCCGAAAAATCTAAAGGCAAGTTGGCCTTCATATCTCTCAGAATTATAATTTCAATCACTCTGATATTTTGACACAATTTTTGTCTTTTGTTTTAATGGTACTAGTTTGTCTGTCTGTGCAATCTGTTAATGCTTTATTCTGATTTATAATCCCATCTTTCCTTCAATCAGAGTCCTGTCTGTGGCGGTTGATAGACGCCACATAGCAACAATATCAGCTGATTCCAGTTTGCGTGTTTGGGAGCTCCCCTCTCTCTCCCAGCTGTACGAAGTGTTCTCCTCTGGAGAGTGTCCTACCACCCTGGCCTTCCACCCCTACAAGAACGGTGAGTTACTCTTCAGCAGCCTGTGCAGGGGCTGGTGCCACCTTGGCCAGATCCATAGGTCCAATGAGCCAGGCGTTGCTAAGGCGACTAACACGGCGTTTAAGGTACAACCCGTGCACCTTGATCTGCTCTAAACGGGCCCTGATCAGCCCGGTGGTAAAGGCGTATAGAATCGGGTCGGAGAGGCAGTTTAGGTAGAGGGCCATGTACCAGTAATGTCGGAAACCTACCAGATTTAGGATGTCATAGAGAATGACAAATGGAAGCCAGGACATGGTGAAACACACACAGATCAGGACTGCTCGTATGGATATCATCCTCACACAATCATTCCTCTTCTTCCTCAACCGCTTCAATATCAGAGAGTAGGAGACTGTGTTGAGAAGCAGAGGACACAGTGCAAACACCGCACTGCTGATCTTAGAAAACATCTTCCGGCTGAAGTTTGATGTGTCAAAGAGACATGTGGAGAGGGAGCTGTTGTAAACGATCATCCCTCCGTGATCTCCGTGATGATGGTGGGATGTCAGGAATGATTCGGCTGCCATGATTATAAGATAACAGAGGGGTAGAAACCAGCACAGACCAATCATCTTCTTTAGGTTCGCACGGTGGCCTCGTTTCGTGTACCTGTCACGTAGTATTTAATCAGCGATATTTTATATGATTTATATGATTTATAAGATTATTTAAAAATAGGAACTATTGATATGGGCAGGGGAAAGTTTCACGTTTCATCACGAACCTCAAAGGTATGATAACCGCGACGTATCTATCGTAGGTGATTGGTAGAACGGATAGGAGGTTAACATGGAGAAGCAGTGGTGTTAGAATAGGTTGAGCCAGGCACACAATCGGGATAAGGTCCTCTTTCGTTGGCTTACCGTACGCTAAAGAACGTGTGTTTTATTGGAAGTCTCTGAAAATGTTGACCCCAGCCGAATCCTGTTGCTAATTTTACTCAAATATAAAGATGGATTATTAATTATATACCTGGTCCGGCGATGACTGCTCCATAAAGGGACCACAGTAGGTCACTAACGCTCAGGTTCATGTATGTCAGATTATAGGTCTTCTGGATCCTCCTCTCCAGTAGAAATACAGTTATCATAATAAAGTTGATACCCACACCAACCCCACACAAACAAGAGAGGACGCTGCCATATGCTGCAAAATCTAATGGCATCTTGACAGAAGTGAGGGGCACCCTGACATGCCAATGCTCTGACAGGGACACCGGCCACCGGCTTAATAACGAGTTCTTGGCACCCCGCACCCGCCCCTTAATAATAACGAGTTCTTGAGAAGGAGAAACGTGGTCAACTAATTTCTGGTTTCCCCAAGCTGCCCGTAATTAAGTAGAAGTACTACAGTAGTATTATAACAGAGGGAGTGCTGCTGCAGCTGCTTTATATAATTACCAGCCCCTTTCTGTTGCAGGTACGCTAGTGGTGGGTTATAGCAAGGGTACAGTTCGAGTTGTAACAGAGGGAGATGTTACAGAAGAGCTCTTTGATCTATCTGCAGCGGTAACATCAACTATCTTCACACCTAACGGGAGGAGGTTATTTGCATGCGATGCCCTGGGAACCTTAACTGTATATCCGGGTGATAAGGACGCCCTCCTTCTAGCTCACTCAATGAAACACATGGTGGCCAAGGGTGGACACCGGGCACCCCAGACCATTGCCGTGAGTGCGGACAGCCGACTGGTGGCATTCCCCGGTCCCACGGAGCATTGTGTAACCGTTCTTGATACGGACACTCTCAACTGTCTACTGAAACTGGATGTTGGCAGTGCGGTGTCCTCCTGTTTGGACAGCGTGGCTAGTGTCACATTTGGCACTGTAATGTCACGGGATTTGTTTGTCTGTACTGTAACCGGCCGGGTCCTCAGGGTTGATTCCCGAAGTGGTGTAATTGTGTCCACCCACCAGCCCTTCCCGTCCGGTCCACCCCTTCTTCTGGCCACTGAGTATTTCGTGTTGGCAGCGGCAGGTCGACACTTCAAACTAACGGAGTATGGAAGTTTATCGACCCTACAGCGGTTTATAGCCCATGATACGGTGACCTGGGCAGCCCTGGCCACTGGAAAGTTGGTGATTGTGGGAGATGTAATGACTGTTTGGAGTGTAGACACAAAGTCTGCACGGACAGTTGAACCCGCTAACAACAGGTTAGAGAGAATTAAGTGTGGTAAATACGGAGTTATTTATCATTTTCTGGACACGATAATAAATGTATCACCATTGTTTGTTTCCAGTATAATTGTGAAGGAAGATGATATGGAAGAAGAGAAGGTTGATGAGCACCCACCAACCCCTCAGTTACCACCTACACCTCAGCCGCCCCACTCCCCCGTTGAACAACACTCTCCCACTGGTATTAAAATGGGGAATATTATATCTTTCTTTCTCTGTCTTTCTCTCTCTCACTCTCTCTCTCTCTCTCTCTCTCTCTCTCTCTCTCTCTCTCTCTCTCTCTCTCTCTCTCTCTCTCTCTCTCTCTCACTCTCTTTCTCTCTCTTTAATTTTTTGAGACAGTTCTGAACACTGCACAATGGTTTATAGACAGGGAGCTAGATAAAGAGATGGTTATTATGTGATTTATGAGAGAGTAATTATGAATTATGGTCTGCTACGGGGTTTATTCCTTGTTGAGAGGAAAATACAGAGATCCACTAGAAGGCAACACAGAATTAGTGGAAGGTAAATGAGTTGTCTCCACCTGACAGGTTCGCTGGTTAATGAAGTAGAGGACACGACTCTCTTCCAGACAGTTGACATTGATGGTTATGAGAGGGAGGGATATGATGAGGGGGAGGATGATCATGCCTTAGTGATCGAGGAGGAATCAGAAGATGATCAAGATGGCGAGGCAGCGGCCCTTCCTCCGCTGAACGGTCGTCATCCCTTCAAGTTGTCCCCGGAAGTCCCGTCTCCCATCTCACCCGAACCCAGTTTGGAGCCACCTCGCTCCCTTAAACACATCAAATCAGACACCCCGTAAGCTACTTTCATTAATTATCGCTATGGTATTGCGATAAATATTATAATATTTATTGCAATGCCTTAGAAGTTAAGTGGTAAGTAATACTAAAAGATGGGGCTAAGTAGCGTACCACCTAGTCGTCTCGAGACAGAGCAAAAGCTTCGTTCAATATGTCGCGACACCATATCGCTAATTTTTTTAACCATTTTTTCTCGCCTATTGTCAGATAGAGAGTTGACATTTTAAAATATATCAATTTTCAAATGCCAAAGCTCTATCGAATCCAAGTCTATCGTGAATCATTCATCTTGTCTCAATTTTCTATTAATAAAAGTACGACACACCACACCATATTCTCCCTATATGCTCTCATCAGGCACTCATCTCTTTCCGATAAGCGGTACATGGTATCGGAGGAAGAGGCGGGGATCAGGCTGGTAACAGTTATTGGTAGTGACACACACGCCAGGGACAATCTGATATGGAGGGGACAAAATCTCTCCTACTCTCAGGGAAATGTGGTAGTCACTGAGAACTTAAAGTAAGTGGAAAAATAAAATGCCGATCCGAGCAGTACCTATCCGAATGCATCCTCCACTCTCTTTGTCTTTTTAATTCCCTGAATATCGAGAAACAAATTTACTGATCACGGATTTAAAATTATTCCATTTTAGAACATCAGAGCAGCGACATTTGATTCAGCACTCTGAGAGGATAACATGTCTTGCTGCACCCCCGGGTAACATCACCCGGTTGGCATCGTGTTCCGGTGCTTACAATCTGCAGCCCTCTGAGATCTGTATTTGGGAGGATGGGGATCTGATGGGCACTCTCTCATATCATGAACACCAGGTATATCAGGATAGGAAACATGACATACATGTTGAGATCGGATCCGAGGGAAAAGAGAGAGCATCAGATAAGGAATATTGATGAGGGTGGGAGAAAGAGATATACTATCGATCAGCGAGAGGGTTAGAGAAAGGTGTGAGTTGGGATGGAGTGGATTCGGAAATTGGGGAAATTTGCATTTACCCCATAAATACCTAATGAGATAATACATATACGCCATATGCACATGTTTTATGCATCTCATATTGTAAGTTTTATGTAACGGTGATTCTCAATGAATAATACCGACTTTGTCTCATATTAGACTGTCCTCTCCGCTGTGTGAGGCTGCGTGCGAGATCTGTTACATTTCATGTTTTATCGGAGTGTAATTGATCGGGGTATAATTATAGTGTATGAGAATCAATGAATGCTTAAATATTCACATACCCGAGCGAAGTTCCTAAAGACATTGTATAACATGTTTACTGTTTAGTCGCTGATTGTCCCTCTATGACACACTCAATGTGTCCTGATTCTCTCAAACATCTTTTTAGGAGTCATATACCTAAAACACCTTACAGTACTTTGAAGAAGCTTATTTGAGTTCCCCTCTCAGAACTGAAATCAAAGTCTCTCTTTAGTTGAAATTTAGTCCAAAAACCAATTAAATAAATTAGTTTGGATGCCCGGGCCCATTTGGTGTCACGGGGGTAAAACCTTTAGGCTACTGTCATAAATAATGGCATATCTCGTTTATTTTTCAATACACATCTCTCGTTTTTCTTTTCTCTTTCTCTCCCTCCCTCTATCTCTTTCCCCCTCTTTTCCTCTTTCTCCCACTCTCCACCTCCATATTTCCCTCTTTCTCTTTTTTTTTCTCTCTTTTATTTATATTTCTCTTACTATTTCTCCGTCTTTCTCGATATATCTCACTCTTTATATCACAATTTGTTTTTCTTTATCTCTCTCGATATTCATCATTTATGACAGTAGCCTAAAGGTTTTACCCCCGTGACACCAAATGGGCCCGGGCATCCAAACTAATTTATTTAATTGGTTTTTGGACTAAATTTCTGTTCTTTTTGGTGTAAAAAAGAGACAACTTTTTTCCTGATTTTATTTTGGGATCTGAATGCTACATAAATATGCATATAACGGCTAAACGGTGGGAGTTACGAACTTTTGTCTGGGGGAAGACCCCCATAAATCGACTATTTTGAGTCGGAATATAATACCCAAGAAAACGTTTTAGGGTCAGCCGAAGTGGAAATTTTAAAGGGTATGCATAAAATCATGAATTTGAGCATAAATATGCAAATAACGGCTAAACGGTGCGAGATACGAATTTTTGTTCGGGGGACGACCCCCCACAAATCGACTATTTTGAGTCTGAATATACTCAAGAAAACGTTCTAGGGTCAGCCGAAGTGGAAATTTTAAAGAATATGCATAAATTTGAGCATAAATATGCAAATAACGGCTAAACGGTGCGAGATACGAATTTTTGTCGGGGGGACGACCCCCCATAAATCGACTATTTTGAGTCGGAATATACCCAAGAAAACGTTCTAGGGTCAGCCGAAGTGGAAATTTTAACGGGTATGCATAAAATCATGAATTTGAGCATAAATATGCAAATAACGGCTAAACGGTGCGAGATACGAATTTTTGTCCGGGGGACGACCCCCCATAAATTGACTATTTTGAGTCGGAATATACCCATGAAAACGTTTTAGGACGAGCCGAAGTGGAGATATAACGCAATTAAGTTATTAAAATGAATAATTAATGAATAATTAATGAATAATTAATGAACTATGGCGATTTCGAAGTTTTCACATAGCCTATACCACGCCAAATAATGCAAGGAACCAATGTTCCAAACGGCAAGTCTCTACTATTTCTGGTTTAGGAGAACACTCAATCTCCTCCCCTCCCGTCCCCTCCCGTCCCCTCCCGTCCCCTCCCTTACATTTTTGCATTTTGGGACCCCTCTGGCAAATTTTTACCTTACATCCGATCATTCTGAAATTTTGTATGCCTCTTTTCCTATATGAGGGCCCTCAGAGTACAAAATTTCATCCCTCTACTTCATCTGGAACATGCATTTTTAAAGCATCAAAAACCCCGAAATTTGCAATGGTATATAGTAGCACTGGCAGGTTAACGCGCTTGTGTGTAGAAGTATTCCGTGTGCTCTCTCTTTTATTTTTTGAGTTAGAGGGTATTTCTAAGGTGGGGGCTCTGCCCCCACACCCCCGTTTAGGGTGGGGGCTGCGCCCCCACACCCCCCTTTTGGGCCCGGGGCACTTGCCAGTGCTATGATCCTTGATCGACCTCACCTTACCATGCATCAGTCGGGCTAATCAATCTGCTGCACTTATTCCGCTACTAACTATAAAAGGCTTCTCATTTATGTGGTCCATGACTCTCTTGAGAGTTCAGCCTGAACAACCTCCTTGAGTGATCCTTCCCTGACTCCTCAACCTATCATCCCATTACTGAATCTTTCTTCAATAACCGAGAGCTTGGTAACGAAGTAACCCCTCCCTTCCCAGCGCACGAATGTCGCGAGGGGTTATTTCGCAAACAATCGAGAGCTAGATGTAGATTGTAGAGCTAGATTGTAGACTACAGTGTACAGTGTAGACCTAGACTGTAGCTTTCCATACTGCCTCATGATCATGGAATGATATGACATACACATGACATATTGTCCTCTCTTTTTCTTTCGGTTTTTACACGTCCCACACCTCTGAACAGCGTCAATCTAGTCACGCCCCCCCCCCCCCCCTAGTCACGCACCCTCCAGGAGAGGGGGGGGGAACCCTCCTCATTTCATCAGGAGCGTGGAAGTAACACCTTTATCATTCCACTTTCATCCAATCATTCCAATTGCTTTCTCTCTCCCACAAGAAAACCCGATTTGGAGATGAAACCCAAGAATCTGTCACAATGACGTTGGGCAGACGTCACGCGTTGGCTAAATAATTGATCGAATTTAAATACCTTTTTTAGTCGTATCTCGACTACCCGTGATCATTCAGCTGTCCTTTATAAATCGAATTTTTTACGTAACTTTTATGTCTCTCAAATTAGTTTCTTGTCTTGTTACTATCCTGGTAGTTGGGGGCATTCCTGGTAGTTGGTGGCATTAGTGTAAAACTCTGCATCGCGTGAGTTTAATTTGACTGCTGCAGCAGCCGACGAGGGACGCATTTAAAGGGATGGAGATAGGGAGATGTCTTTCATTTATTTGTGATTACATTTTACTATAGTATCTCTCTCTCTCTCTCTCTCTCTCTCTCTCTCTCTCTCTCTCTCTCTCTCTCTCTCTCTCTCTCTCTCTCTCTCTCTCTCTCTCTCTCTCTCTCGCTTTTCTCTGCCTCACTGCTTATTTTAAAATTCCTGTCTGCTATGTTTCCACTTTCCTATTCAGTATACCCTTTGAGACAGTATTCTGCTTTGTAATATACTAATTATGCAAACTAATCGAATAACAACCATTTAATGAGGGCTTTGGATATTACAGTTTACATAGTATCTTTTCGTTTCTTGTCTATTTCCATTTTTCCTGTAAATTTCGAGAGGTTTTTCATGGCATTATGTGCTTTTCAGAATGGGAGAAGAAAAATGTCGCCTTGAATATTATACTGAATACACTTATTCAACAATTGACCTCAATTATTCATTCAGATTCCAGGAGAAGACTTTCAATGCGTTGAAAGCACACTATATCTGCAAATGTTATGTTTTATATGCTTTGATCCATACCGAACGGTGACCACATTTATTCACAGCTTTAGTTAGTTCATTCAAGAAAATATTTATTCTCTCCCAGGGCTTCTCTGCATTATCTCAACATATCTTTCATGCCGGTCTGGTTTAGCAGTAAGTTTATCCCTTTTTAAATACTGTTCTTATTCACTTGGTTCTCATTGTGCAATCTTGTGCGATCAGTTTCATTATGGCGGAACCTCTTTTTTATCATTGCCACCTCTATAATCACCTTCTCTATTTTTAGTCGCCTCAATTTTATTCCTATATAAGAACTTAATTTAAAAGGCATATAAATTATCTGAATTCAGAGCTCAGACAAATTAACGTTATTGCGTTGTAATACCTGTTTTGTGCAACTTTCATTTCAATTACATTTTGTTCCCCCTAGTACTAGCGCTGTGATAAGACTCACTCCATATTCATTAATTAAACAGGTCCCACCCACTCTCAGAATGAACGAATATGATGATGATGGTGGTGATGGTAGTACAGGGTGCTGCTAAAAAAGTGGTCACCTCCCTTCCTGTATCCACAGAAGCTCATCCTCAACTTTGGTCTCGACTTCACCTTCGGAACAGCCTGTTTGCTATGTTTTGTGTCCGGTGGCATTGGTAACACCGCCGCTTTCTTCTACTTCAAAATGTCACGGAACAACGTCGCCCACACCATCTACAAAGTCATCACTCTAACCGATGTGGTAGTTAGCGTGTGTGTTGTCCCCGTTGCTTGGTGCTACTTCTCGGAACGGTCCCCGGGCCTCCTCTTTGGGATCCCAGCCCTATGTACCATCTGGGGATACACGTGGAACATAGTGGGGAGGCTCAGTATTTTCCTAGTCGTGGTCCTCAGTACAACCCGTACAATCCTCGTTATGAAGCCCTTCTATTCGATCAAGACCTCCTGGGTGCTCCTCTCCATCGCTCTCTACACCCTTTTCCTCCTGGTTCAGCTCCTGCTGAATGACTGGCTGCTCGATGCCTCAGTACAGTATAAGCGCCTCTACGGGGAGTGTGTGTTTTACACAGCCCTAAAACCACGATACCCCATCATCCACTTCATTGGCTACACAGTTCCCTTTATAATCCCCATGTTTGTGGTGTTGGTTAGCTGTGTGTGCACGGTGTATGCTATAGCGCTGAAGCCCAAATCGAATGATGCTCACAATGTCATTCTCCAGACCAGTAGTTCTCGTGTCACCAAGACCATCCTAATCTTCACCGCTGTCTACTGCATCTTCAATGTCCCACTGGTATTTGACCGGCTGTTCGTTGCCGTCCAGAACCTCTTCAAGGGCCACAAAGATCTCTACGAGTTCAAGTTCCGGGAGTACTACCTCAACTTTACCTTTAGTCTCAGTGTGGCTATTAATAGTGCCCTCAATCCCTGGCTATACCTGTGGAGGATGGTCAACTTCAGGTCCTTCCTGAGGAGATGTGTCAGGAGGGCCATACCTCACCGATATAATGCCGTTGATCACAGTTGTGGTGGCCCCAACCTTGCCAAGCGTGGAACCCAGGAAACAATTAACCTGTGAACTTTACATGGACATTGTGTTGTAGAGTGGATTATATTTTGTAATAAAAGTTGTGAAATTCGACCCGCTATTATATTTTGAAACTATTATTAAATGTGCAATCAATGTGTATTTTTATAGAAGGCATCACCTCTCGTACAACTAATTACTCCTCTCCTGACATTGACAGTGAATTTGCCAGGGTTGCCCACTAATAGACTGTAAGAGAGAAGAGGAAAAGGGTAGTGAGAGAGAGATAATAGGGAAGCAAGAGGGAGCGACAGGGAAAAAATAGAGGAATCAATATTTCTGATTTGCCCAATTCGACCATTCACGAACATTTTGACAGATGTTCTATAAGGGAAGAGGAGGGTAAATTTAAATTTCCTTTCATGAACACACTGCACATGTGGCATAATGACATTACATCATTATTTTCCCTACTCTTAAGATTATGCAAGGATATTGAAAACTCCGCCAGTTTCGTAAAAGGGAGATCTCATTACGACATACTCCAGTCATGCAAATTGCAATCACTATATAGTCTGACAAGTGACAACCACAATTAGAAGATCTGATGCAATGAACTCATTAAATTTGTCGTAGAATGATGTCTTCTAAGTTCTAATACTTGAAAAGCTGCAACTAACTAACTACACAAAGTAATACCAGCTCCAGATCCCTGATTCTGTCGAGCAATTTACCAGGAATCCCTTCCGAAGTAACCTAATAACTATATCTACATTTTTCTGCAGATTCAGAGTGTATCATTTACAGTTGATGGTAGTTACCTCATATCAGTGGGGAATTACAGGGAAAATGCACTTGTCGTGTGGAATATGAGCGATTTCAGTGTTCATACCGTTGCCAAGGTAATTTGGACTCGAGACTTGGACCGACAAATTAAAACTCTTTATTTTAGGAACGATTTACTCTTCTAGTCTCAATTTGTCGCAATTCAACGCATCTATTAGTTCGTTAATTAGGAGAACAAGATTTTTAATATCTTCTCAGGCTGCTAATCTCGGTTCGAGCCCGGCCCTCGCCAGATATTTTTCTAATTTTCCTCCCTATTTAATCCTGAACAAGATCTCATCATTGATATTTAATTAGGAGACTCATATCGAAAGTGACAACTTACCGTGCGGCGTGCTCCGCAATCTGTTAGCGTCGGTCGAGTTTGGGTTGTACCAACTTTGTGCCATGAGTCATGATGGAGCACCGCGGTTACACAATACCTACTTCAATTCACCCTGCCCCTCTAGAAGGAACTAATACACTTCACCCCCCCCCCCTACTAGACGGAACTAATACACCCCACCCCCCCCCCTACTAGACGGAACTAATGCACTCCCCCCCCTTCTAAAAGAAACTAATTATACACCTCACCCCCCCCCCCCCCCCTACTAGACGGAACTAATACCCCCCCCCCTACTAGAAGGAACTAATACCCCCCCCCCCTACTAGACGGAACTAATACACCCCACCCCCCCCCCCCTACTAGACGGAACTAATACACCCCACCCCCCCCCCCTACTAGAAGGAACTAATACCCCCCCCCCCTACTAGAAGGAACTAATACCCCCCCCCTACTAGAAGGAACTAATACACTCCCCCCCCCCCCCCCCTCTAGACGGAGGGTCATGTGAACGCAGTGGCATGTGATCCCCAGCGTGTAACAGAGTTTGTAACAGTCGGGAAACATGTTCAGTTCTGGGTGTTAGACTCAAGAGAGGAACTCTCTGTTGCATTAGGATCCATCCCTGCCAAATTTGTGAAGAGGTAAATCATCCGATTCTTTGTCCTTGAAATGACCGTCATATGTTCTAGAGAACAAGCATAGAAAATTGCAACTCACATTCCACTTCTCTCCCATCTTTCCCTCGTTGCATATTTATCTAAATTTATATATCCCAGACTACTCGAGCAGTATACTCCCCCGTTCTCCCCCACGAATTATATTCTGAATAAATGTCATCCCTTTTACAGTATGGGTGGAAATGTTGAGTTTACGTGTGTCTCGTACTCTGATAATGGTTTAGTGTATGTGGGTCTGGTGTCGGGACACATTACACTATGGGACCCCCACACTACATCGTGCCTACTACATTGGTCAGCTAGTAGCTTGGAGGTAGCAGTGATTCGTTACCATGGCGACCACTTATTGTCAGGTGAGTTATTTTCACTGATACATATTCTGGGGAACTGGAATAGTAACACTTAGCCGATTTGATAAAGTTGTTCTACGAGGGATGAAATAATACCAAGTAAAAAACTTGGTCAAGCTCCAAACACACCTCTGTTTGCAATTTGCATAATTACACCCTTCTTATGGTGTGTTCTTTAGAAAACATCTCTCAGAGAAGGGGCGTTGTTATAACGCCTCTAAACACTAAAAGGGATCATGATGCATAACCCACTCTTCCTCTCCCCAGGTGGAGCGGATAAAAAGTTGAAACTGTGGCTGGTATCAACTGCAGAGGACGATGGAGGGTGTACTGTGTTGTTACAGGATGAACTGCAATTTGATGGAGCCGTCACATCCTGCCAAATGGACGATCAGTTCAACTTAGGTACACTGGAACATTGTAGGATCAGTCAATTCAGATATCTGATCATGTGCCTTAGCCCTTAACAATGTGCAAACTATCCAACATGAAGTGTGGTTCGAGTGATGAAATAAAGATCCAAAGTTAATTTTTGGCCATTTGCTGGGGCACGGAATTGCTATTTGGTGTTGGACCGGGGCCAGAACCAGGTTAACCGCTGGTTAACCGCGATCATGTTATCTCTGAATGTCAGAACTCAGAAATGTTGCACTGGGATAGATCTGCAGACAACAGATTCCGAAACTTTTCACATGTTTGTAACGCGCGGCGACACGGCAACTATTGGAAGAAGATTTCAGCAGTCTCTCCACAAGACCGTTTGGCAATGCCCGCGAAATTCAACCGTCTTCTTCTAATTCTATTTTCATTTGTTGCATGCCCTCTCCGACCCCATTGTCCCTGTCATTATGATTGTGATATCACCCTGAAAGGGTTAGTTACACTTGACAGTTGAATTAACCCCTTCTCATTTCCCCAGGAATTGTTGGCACAGTATCAGGAACGCTTCACTACATAAACTGGGAGGAGAAAACCTCTATACGACTTGTGAGTGGTCATGCAGACACCGTTACCCAAGTAACAGGTGGACCCGGCGATTCCTTTGCAGTGTCAGTTCGCATGATGGCAGTCTACGGGTGTGGAATTATGGTATGTATCACTGCAGCTACAGCAGTTTTTTTATACTTTTTAAAAGCACAAAAAGAAACCCTGATCTAACTTGTTTCATTTTGTTCTTTCGCTCTCGGGACCCCGGTCACCGATAGAGCACTTTTTGTGGAAGGTGAACCAGTCGTGTGCTTTTTTAAAACTCACTTTGTTTCAGAACCTTTGGAACAGTTTCTGCAATTCCAAGTCCTCGGTGTAGAGTGTACGTGCTGTGCTTATCGGGACGGTGGTCGTCTAACTGCTGGCTACTCAGACGGGACAATTCGGACTTTTGATTTGGAGGAGTCAGCCATGGTTCTAAAGATAGTTCCCCATTCTTCTCCTGTTACAAAACTCACTTACAGTAGTGACAGTAAGTTCCAATTTGTGTAGAAAATAGGAATCCTGGGAATAAGTTGCTATCATACCTCCAGGGACTCTCTATTGCACACAAAAGTGTTCCAACACAGACTTGGTTACCCCCCCCCCCCCCCCCACGCCATGATACTACTTTATTGCGTTGTTGCGACTTGCGTAACCCCTTCTGTAGTGACTAGAATGCCAGACAGTCTTATGACACGGTCCAGTTGTTATGCACTTTTAACTCTGACGTGTCTCAATAACTGTCTCGACTTGCTCGACCATCTCCCTCCTTGACTACCTAACTATCTTGATGCCTCTCTGATTTCCATTTCCTACTCTCCAGTTGTTGAGTAACCAACTCAACAACTCTCCAGGGCTGTCAGAGCATTGGCCTGACCCTATTTTCGAGAACTGCCATGGTCAGAGCATTGGCCTGACAACTCAAGGGTGTTTCTAAATTCTAATACTAATAGAACTCTCTCTATCTCTCTCCAGGGTTGGTGTTGCTAGCCGGGGATAAGACGGGCACGGTGTCCGTTAGTAACGCCGAAACGGGCCTAACCCTACGATTAGTTAGTGAACACAAGAATGGGGCAGCTGTTACTGCTCTGGCGGTGTCTCCCTTGTGTTCTCACTGGCTTATTGCTACTGCTGATAGGAGGCTGAGTGTGTGGCAGGCATCATGGGTAAGTGATAGACTGGTAGAGCTAAAACAGACTACAGTATTCACACTATGCTGTCCCCACTCCCCAGACTACTAGTACTACTGCAATCATAGCCTGTTCTGTATAGAGATCCCAATTCCCAATTCTCAGTATAGCAGCTACTATTATATCTTCACCACCCACCCTCTCTTCAGGAAGTGGACGATAACAAGTTGAAATGTTGGCTGTCATTCCCAGGGCCTGCATTCTCCCCCGGTGGTACACCCCAGCCCTCATTTGACAAATTACCCCCCTCCCTGGCAGTATTCTCTCCCCTCGAACGAGATACCCTCCTGTATACCGGGTACGGGATGTATCAAGGAGGTCACTTTCTACAACTTCATCTCCAAGACCACAACCCGGAAGCTGTCTCTGGCACATTGGGCTGTTAGTATGGTGGTGGTACCTGGCTCTAATCTCCTTGTGGTGGGCACCCACGATAGGCTGGTGACCATCTTGGACTACACAAGTGGAACTTTCCAGGACTTTGTGGCCCATTGTGGAGAGGTTGGGGTTGTGAGTTATTGGGAGGGTAAGGGTGTAGTTGTTAGTGGGTCAGGAAGCGCTCTGGCCCTATGGAAACTGAGAGTTTGAGACTGAAATCAGACATGTGAAATTTTCACATTGTGAAAATCTTTACTTGGAGATTCAGAACCGACTCGGATGTTGAACCGCCAAAGTGTCCTAGCCTGTTCATTTTTTAAATCCCATGTGATATATTGGTTTGACACTGCCAGACAGAATGAATATTGAATATGAACAATGGACTAATATTATGGAGCTCCATTGAAATGAGCACTGAGCAGTGTTCAGAACAGTGTTCAGAACAGATTGAGATATGTACAGTATTGTGCACCTGTGCACTATGTTTATATTAGGGCTTGCTTCTTATTATATCTGTATTGTCATATTATCAGTCTTGTCATAAAGTCACATATTCATACGTGCATTCACAGAACAGGCCAGAGTGAGATAGAGTGAGATATAGAGATAGAGAGAGAGAGAGATAGAGATAGATAGAGAGAGAGAGAGAGAGAGAGAGAGATAGAGAGAGAGAGAGAGAGAGAGAGAGAGAGAGAGAGAGAGAGAGAGAGAGAGAGAGAGAGAGAGAACGGTTGGCAGTTAAGTCGTGGTGAGACGCTACGTCCGGTTTGGAGTGGTCCCTAATAGGCGTAGCTTCGACCAGTTAGCGTGGCAACATGAATTAACTGTCAGTCCGTGAGTCTCGCGAGGAGTAGCGCAGAGTTAGAGTGAGATGATGAGAGAAGAGAGAGTTGGAGAGATTTAGAGTCTGAGAGTTGGAGAGATTTAGAGAGAGAATGTGTTTGAGATAGAGGGAGACAGAGTGAGAGTGAGACCCTGATATAGAGTGAGAGAATAACAGAGAGAGATAATATTATCTGTCAGGATGAATTTCCCCGATATTCAGAGAGATCAGATTGTAAGAGTCCTGAATTGCATTGCCGTTAGTGGCCCGTTTAAAATCTGGTAGTCGTACTCGTCAAGAACAAAAACATCACCGTCATGGGCATCGATGCAGATTTACCGGACCCCGTCAACAGGGACAATGGTGACCTTGATGGGACTCGTTAGTGGACCTGTCAGTGTCTTTGATAGTGGAGCCGGTTTTCTCCGGTGGACCTGTCTTCTCTGGTGGACTTGTGTTTCGGTGATGGAACTCTCTTTGGCTATGGAACCTCTCCTCGATGATGATCCCGTGACAGACTGTTAACTGAGCGCCTGTATGTGACGGGAGGTATCTGTTTGTGTAAGATAAACTGAGCAAGAGGAACAGTTATAGAGTGTTGAGCGAGATGTGTATTGTGTGAGTAATTTCGAATTATTTGAGTTATGAGAGACTAGGTTCTAGAGAGGTACTGAGCTTAATTCACAGTCATGCCACATCATTACCCGCGTATATTTTTCCTTTTGCCTGAGCACGGGGTTGTCCGGTTTGATATGACCCTGATCCTACCTCATTAGATATAGTGTGTGTAGCGAGGCGATATCCGGATACAACCCTGCACTTAGTTTTTGTTCTGTTACTTTTTGTTCTTGGTCATATGGACTCAGGTCTATCCGGTTGATATGACCCTGCTCCTGCCACATTAGTGTGACCGTAGTCAGATGATATCCGGATGTACCTGCTCCTATGTCCCAGTAGAGAATTACCCTTTTTGTCACAACCCTAGTGAGTTTTTAGTTTTGTTTTTATTTTTTCTGCCCCAGTTTGATATTTTCTTCCGATTGTGATCGTGTGTGGAACCGTTAGATGTATTTGGCTGCGTGTGAATTTTGGTATGTCATAAGGTTGTGACAAGCATTTGTTCTTGTCCATTTCTTGTGAGTTTCCAGCCTGTGTTGTGAGTTGTGAGTCTCCTCGAGAACTGTGAGTTGTGAGAATTCTTGTGAGATGTGAGCGTGGGTCTGAGTTGTGAGTCAATGAGTGTGATATTGTATAAGTTGGGAGTCTAAGGAATAGTTCATACAGTTTTGGCTCAGTACTATTTGGCCGCTACACTTTCCTCATACTTTTAGCAGTTTTTATGCTTGTAGTAGTCCTGTCCAGAAATCTAGTATTGTTGTAAATGTAAGCCCTTGAGTTAGCAAGCACGAGAGTAGTGTGATAATTGGCGTGGTGAACGTTAACTCGCCTTGCCGCTGGCTGTCAGGGTGCCTTACCCACCCGGAACTACGACCTACGGCGAGGGCCGCGGTGTGCTTGTGCTCGGTATCCTGACCTTCAGTGAGTGTGTTATGTGCACCCTCTGTTTATCACTCTGTTAGTAGCATCCCTACGTCTTTGTCACCCCTAGTATGTTTCACTATTTCGCTATATCCCAGTCCCGTGCCGTTCAATTTTATCCCTTCGCAGCAGTGAGGCTCGAGAGTGTGTGAGATTAAGTGCGGAAAGAACTAAGCAACCGTTAGTCAACACGTTCGACCTACGTTTCGAGTTCATACCTGAACCAGACGTGTTTGTGCGTGGCGTCTTGACTGGCGGAGAGTTGTTCAATTCTGTGGTTCTGCCTTTATCACACCCCTCTCCTGTGTCAGTGAGTTTACTGTTTGCCCTGTTTCCCCTGTCCTTTGTCACCTCTAGTAAGTTTCACATTTTATTACTATTCTTGTTCATTCAGTCATGTATTATGTCGAGGTCTGTGTGTGAGATTGTGTGTGAATGGAAGACGCTGTTTTAGCTTTATCGAACTTTGATACGTTTCATGTAGATCAATACAGTACTAGATCAGATTTCGTTGAGTTAAAACCCGTCTATAACTGGTACACGTCATAGTATATCTTTGTTGGTGTTAGTTGGCAAATTTCTGTGTACGTTTTTGCAGTCAAAGAGGTGCTATACGAGGGCTAGCTGTCACGTTCCGTGCATCTTTGGTTGTCTTGTTCTGTGAGTAAGTTTCTGTCTGTGAGTAAGTTTCTGTCTGTGAGTAAGTTTTTTTTGAAGATTTTACGAGCTTTTAAGGATTTTGCGAGTGTTTGAAGATTTTGCGAGTTTTTCAGGATTTTGCGAGTTTTTGAAGATTTTGCGAGTTTTTCAGGATTTTGCGAGTTTTTGAAGATTTTGCGAGCTTTTGAGGATTTTGCGAGTTTTGAAGATTTTGCGAGTTTTTCAGGATTATGCGAGTTTAATGTTAGAGCCGGCTGTTAGGTTATATCTGCAGATTGTCTACATGGTATACCATTGTTTTCCAGTACTGGATAATTGTCCTGTCGACCCGGGTCCTGCCCTCCTGTTTCATGTTTTAGGCGCCTGTCTAGTTTTCTATTTTCTTTACTCTTTCTTTTGTGTGTGTTTGTGTATAGTTGAGAGACCTTGATTTTCTGGCGTTTGGAAGGTTTGGATATCTTTGGGTACAGGTAATTGCGTCACCTGTGCTGATTGGTATTCGAGTCTTGACGCAAACCATTCGCCACGCAAGATTATTTTGGCACCACTCAGCATCTCTCTTTTTCTGGTTTCTATATTTATGCTACTTGTACCGTTAGTTTTGCGACTTGTCTAGCGATTTCAAAGCCATGGTCCCTATGTCAACTCGGATTACTGATCAGTGCTGGTAGTCATGTGTTATACAGCTCTACAGGAGGGCTTGTTACTGTTTTGTTTATGTCCTGTTCTTTGAGTTTGTTGTGTTTATTGTCATTTGTCATGTGCTGTCTTTAGTCTATTCGAGTCGTGTCTATGTTTATGATATTAGTGATATTGCCAACGCGACGTGTACCAGTGAGATATGTGTTCAGTGAGTTCAGTGCGATCAGTGTGTTCAGTGAGTTCAGTGTGATCAGTGTGTTTAGGAGTTTAGTGTGATAAGTGAGTGTGTCAAGTAAAGTCAAATGTTTTCCAACCTATAGAAAGAGTGTCCGACCGAGTTTCTGTCTATTATTTACTAGTCACCGTTATAGCCCTTTTAGCATTATTAGTTTATTATTTATTTATCCATTATCCGCCACTAATGGTCATTTATCCGTTTTCTAAGTGAGAAGAGTGCCTCTGATTATGAAGATTTGGCCTAGTGATTGGTTTTACGGCACACATATTGAATCTTCATGATTATTCGTTCAGAGAAGTGTATGTTTTTGTCTAAGTCACGGTACCATGTACGAACCTTCAGAGGGGAGCAGAGGGTGACTCTCACCCCAATGAGGGGGCGTATGTGCACCTGTGCACTCTGTTTATATTAGGGCTTGCTTCTTATTATATCTGTATTGTCATATTATCAGTCTTGTCATAAAGTCACATATTCATACGTGCATTCACAGAACAAGCCAGAGTGAGATAGAGTGAGATATAGAGATAGAGAGAGATAGATAGAGAGAGAGAGAGAGAGAGAGAGAGTGAGAGAGAGAGAGAGAGAGAGAGAGAGAGAGAGAGAGAGAGAGAGAGAGAGAGAACGGTTGGCAGTTAAGTCGTGGTGAGACGCTACGTCCGGTTTGGAGTGGTCCCTAATAGGCGCAGCTTCGACCAGTTAGCGTGGCAACATGAATTAACTGTCAGTCCTTGAGTCTCGCGAGGAGTAGCGCAGAGTTAGAGTGAGATGATGAGAGAAGAGAGAGTTGGAGAGATTTAGAGTTCTAGAGTTGGAGAGATTTAGAGAGAGAGAGTATTTGGGATAGAGGGAGACAGAGTGAGAGTGAGACCCTGATATAGAGTGAGAGAATAACAGAGAGAGATAATATTATCTGTCAGGATGAATTTCCCCGATATTGAGATCAGAGCAGATTGTCACAGTCCTGAATTGCATTGCCGTTAGTGGCCCGTTTAAAATCTGGTAGTCGTACTCGTCAAGAACAAAAACATCACCGTCATGGGCATCGATGCAGATTTACCGGACCCCGTCAACAGGGACAGTATGTGCAAAGTTTTTAAAGTATAATTATGTTGCCTGCTTTCTATAGCCATATATTTGTTTCACTGTGTCATTATGTCATCCCCAAAGTATCGATGTGATCGCCCCAACCGATGAAGACCTTTTGCGATTTGACGGCGCGGAAGGCGCTGTTTCGCAACTGGTTCCATGCAATTCTCCGCCGCGCCGCGCGAAAAAACTTTTTCCTCGCGTTTTTTGTTTATTTTTTATTTGCGACGCACAAAAATTTAAAATTTAAAAAAATGAGCGACCTGTAGGGGGCGCGATTAAAGTGTAAGCGAAACTAAAACGAACCCCCTGCGCGGCTCAAATTGAACGTTTTTGGTCATAACTCCGTCAATTCTTAACCAAATCGCTTAAATTTGGGCTCGTTGGAAAGCCCTGAATGCCCTCTTGCCAATGAACCCAAGATTGTGCAATTTGGTCAAGAATTGACGGAGTTATGACCAAAAACGACCAAATGTACTTTTTCAGCACTATTTAGCATGTTTTTGGTCATAACTCTGTCAATTCTTAACGAAATTGCATAAACTTGGGTTCATTGGAAAGAGGACATTAAGGGCTTTCTAACGAGCTCAAATTTATGCGATTTGGTTAAGAATTGACGGAGTTATGACCAAAAACGTTCAATTTGAGCCGCGCAGGGGGTTCGTTTTAGTTTCGCTTACACTTTAAAGTCCGTTTCAAGCGACTTGACCCGTAATTCTTGGAATTTGGCGCATTGCGCGTGTATTTGCAAAGGGGAAATCCCGAATTTCCAGGAATCTCAGGTCAAGTCGTTTGAAACGCACTTTAAAGTCCGTTTCAAGCGACTTGACCCGTAATTCTTGGAATTTGGCGCATTGTGCGTGTATTTACAAAGGGGAAATCCTGAATTTCCAGGAATCTCAGGTCAAGTCGTTTGAAACGCACTTTATAATCTGGGTGCCTTGCAGCGACTTTACAGGTGTGCGCTACCAAAAGAGTACACTTAGACCGACTTTTTTCAAACGGCTATAGCCATGCAACCACATGGCCAATTTGAGTAAACTAAATGGTAACTGATAGAGAATCGATAGGCCTAACCGATAACCCCAAACCAGACCCTAACAGATAGCCCTAACCCGTCGTGCGCGCTAAAACTACGAATTGTTAGCAATGAAAGGCACCCAGATTTTAACGTTTTCCACCTGTGTGTTACCACAACCCAGGGGCTATAACAGCAGGTAAAGTGCGTTTCAAACGACTTGACTTGAAACGCACTTTAGCACATGCTCTTGGTTATTGCATAAATGGGTTAGCACGATCCAGAAATTGATCGAAACCATGTTTAACGAGTCCAGTTATACCTACGTGGAGCGACAGACCGTCCTTCCTAACGAGGTCTGGATCAAATTTCTCTTCGTTTTAACGTCAGTCGTCACTGACGGTAAGAGAAAGAGAAATGTGATCGTAAGGAGGTGTTGTGATGAGGAATGTAGGTTATGGAGCAGGAGGACGTGATCCTGGATTAGCATCCTCCCACTTGGAAAATATCAGAGACATTTCTCCTCATCATGTGTTTTATCCGTGTTGGGGCCTCTCACCTCGGGTGGTGTTGTTCCAGGACGCTGATGTACGCTCAAACAGGGTCCATGAGCGGGTAAATTTGAGGTTTTTGATAAAATTTGCCTGGCTAGACTGTGTTTCGGGAGGGTTAGAACATAACCCAAGAACGAGCTGCATGATCATATCAGAACGGCACACAAAAGGAAGTTCCAGTGTGATGTTTGTCCTATGAGTTTCAAGATATCCAGGGCTCTAAATCAGCATAAGCAAATCCATAACAACGGAATTAAACCATACAAATGTGAAATCTGTGGAAAAAGGTTTTCTCTGTTGAACGGTTTTAAAAAACATTTTGTTTTACATTCAGGAAAGCATTCAATTGGTTGTGAAGTCTGTGGAAAAAAGTTTAGTCTGCCACATCACTTGAAAGAACATATGAAGACTCATTCTGGCGAGAAACCCTTTGCGTGTTGTTACTGTGGGAAAATGTTTTCTCAGACCTCAAACAGAATCTTTCATGATGCTATCTGTCCTGCGAAACAGTAATGTTTGTGTCTTATCATGGTATCGCAGTGCTGGCAAGCAAAACACCTACGAATGTTTTGATATGAATTTTTGGGGCCTGGGCTGCCGTTAAATTCGCATTCCCATGATCATAACCGGCTCTTCAATGATCATGATTTATCTTATTCCAAATTATGATGCAGATTCAACCATCTGTACTGTGCAAAGCAGAGTCTGTCTCAGACATAGAAGAATTGGGGCAAGAATTGTGTGTGTTTGACCTTTGAAAAAACATCACGAAAACGCATCCAGACCCCAAAATTTCAGATCCAGTTTCGCACGTGTTTTTGTGGCCCCGACTATCTTAGATCTAGTTTGAGATAAGAATAT
This sequence comes from Hormiphora californensis, assembly GCA_020137815.1. Lineage (NCBI taxonomy): Eukaryota > Metazoa > Ctenophora > Tentaculata > Cydippida > Pleurobrachiidae > Hormiphora > Hormiphora californensis. The sequence goes on from CM035351.1 coordinate 8,564,695, forward strand.
ATCATTGGTCTCTCGATATTTGGCGGTCGAACGGTTAAATTTTTACCGATGTTTAAGGGTACACCTCGGCAAAATTTTTGTCGAGTGCCCGCTTAGCTCTCCATATGGGGTTGTAGGGCATACCAAGCCGACCTCAAATATGCAATTTTAGCCCTTAACTCGAATTCATATTTTTGCTACAGCCCCTCAAAGTTTGACCCTAAAAACCGGTTTTTAAGGTCCCTAAATTTTATTTTTAGGGCTAGAAAGCTGAAAATTTAGGGATTCATAGAGGATACCAAGGTGTATAGCTCAAACAGAAATTTTTTGAAATGGAGCTCAATTTTTTGTCTGAGACTATTTTACTTTTTTTGACTTTGAGGCCATATTTGGACATGTTCCTATGGACCGTTAAGGCTAAAAATTGGATATTAGGTGCTCCTAACAATTTTCAAAGTAGCCACAAATTTTCAGGAGGTCCGAATTTGAAATGTGGCCTACAGGTTTCTTTTTGTAAAGCACATATTTTAGGAAAACTAATTTGAACATGTTCATTTGAACATGTTCAGCAGAAATAGGTAAGATTAGCTCTAGCTAGAAGCATTTCTGCTAAACATGTACAAACCTTAAAATACGATTTCTGAAAAAACGGTTAGACTTAGAGCAAAATGTCTAAGAGACAACCCCCCCAAAATCGGACCCGCTGAATCGATTTAGCACGAAATTAGATCGCTAGGACCTACCGTTTTTGAGATATAGCCATTTTAAGTTTTCCTAAAATATGTGCTTTACAAAAAGAAACCTGTAGGCCACATTTCAAATTCGGACCTCCTGAAAATTTGTGGCCACTTTGACAATTGTTAGGAGCACCTAATATCCAATTTTTAGCCTTAACGGTCCATAGGAACATGTCCAAATATGGCCTCAAAGTCAAAAAAAGTAAAATAGTCTTAGACAAAAAATTGAGCTCCATTTCAAAAAATTTCTGTTTGAGCTATACACCTTGGTACCCTCTATGAATCCCTAAATTTTCAGCTTTCTAGCCCTAAAAATAAAATTTAGGGACCTTAAAAACCGGTTTTTAGGGTCAAACTTTGAGGGGCTGTAGCAAAAATATGAATTCGAGTTAAGGGCTAAAATTGCATATTTGAGGTCGGCTTGGTATGCCCTACAACCCCATATGGAGAGCTAAGCGGGCACTCGACAAAAATTTTGCCGAGGTGTACCCTTAAATGTTATTACATGATCATTGATCAACTATTCAAAAGTTTCAAGTTTGTAATCCCTCATCCCCTGACCCATTACCTTCTGAACACGCCGTTACTCACTCCGTGTCTACTCCCAATACCCCCTTTCTCTCTAGTCTCTGTACCAAATTCTGCACCACAGTTATTGACCCCCTGGAAGATTACGAAGGTACTGTCACTACCCCGTAATTACACACTACCAGCTGTCACTCCGGTCCCCTGGCCCTTTCTTCGGCCCCTTCACCAATTGGCGAGGTGCTACAGATTCGTAGAGGGGAGGGAGATTTTAGCGTACGGCGCAGTAGGGTAAAGTGTGCCTTTCTGTTATTGTTAGTGTAACACCGCGCACCAGGGCGCTCTTTTTGAACAATGCGCGCACTAAATGTACAGGGTGTCCGTTTGTTTGTGTGCTTGTCAGGTTGTTTGTATGACACCCTGTAACATCATCACCTCTCATTAGCTGATGTTGGGTGGGAGGAGACTGTGTACAAGGTTTATGAGGTACAGAAACTGCACGAAATTCCTCTCTACTGCTGCGACACGGTATGTGATAGTATGCTTGTCCCTTTCTCTCACTGGGTGGTGGGCTTCAACCGCCAAACATCACATGCAACCTCTCAATCCCCCCTCTCTCTCTCTTTTCTCTCTCTCTCTCTCTTTCTACGTGTATTCCTTCTAA